>JASGCC010000116.1:600000-784734 GCA_030067915.1 Hydractinia echinata | reverse complement strand
CATAAGATAAACACACATCTTCGTATTTCTCAAAAGCATATCCCAGCCTGATTCTATAATTTTTACCGCTTTTATGAAAACAACAAAACCGTCATTATGAAGAGCACAGACAAATCTCAACAAAGTAAGTTTTCACAACGACAATGTCCGTGTTTTCTTTAGTTAGCGCCAGTAGCATTTTTAGCGCCACCCGCCCACCAACAAGCGCCCCACCCCAACTAATTAAAAGTGAGCACAGTATCTAATTGTTCAAAAATTTCTCTCTAAAAGTCACGTGATAAATAAACTAACAAATAAGCAGATGAGAATTAAAATTGACCAACGTAAGCTTTGGCGTAGACAGCAACACTTTCAATAGCAATCTCATCAGTACCTCGACGTACTCTGATATATCCCTCTTCTCCCCAGTTGGCACCCCATGAGTTTTTGACAATCCAGAATTTCTCGTTGTTTTCGACGCCGTACCCGACAACGAGCACAGCATGGGTGGTTGATTCGAAAGGATTAAATTTGAAATTACTCTTCAACCCTGAAATGAAACATGAATTACAATCAATCAATGAATCAATCTAAAAGAATTTTCAAAATTTCCATTTCGATATAACTTCGTTGAAACTGTATAAAAATTTCAACAGAAATCTTCGTCAAAAATCTGTCTCATCAAGAATTCCTAGCGTGTATACTCACCGGTATGATGATAAATACCGCCTTTATATTGAAAAAAATCCGGATAGGTATAGATACCGACAGCCAGAGGACCATACTTCAATAAAGCTACCCTCATCAGTGCTTCGTTAGTTCCACCATAGAATCCTCCGACATAACCATAATCAGAAACATAAGTTCTTGCGCCACCTTTCGAGCGATCACACTTGGTATCATTTCCAACATAAGGATAAGATTCTTCTGAAACAACACCAAAATCTTGAGCATACACCCCAGCAATAAGATACGCAAAACCTGCGACAGAAAATATTTGATAAAGCGATAAAATTTTTTCATCACTTTCACTTTCGTTTTAGTGACTTTCCTTGCGTGAAATGGAAGGTCTATACGGCGAGCGTAATTAAAATTAGAGTTTAATTTCTTAAACACACAACCAAGGTTTACATTGGAAAGTGGTAAGCAACAGTTGTACAACAGTGCCGCTACCATTTTAATGGAAACACAACTTGGGAAAATAATGTGCAGGTTTACTTATACAAAGACAGAAAAGATGCAGTAGAACAAATATCGCAGAGACATAATCTTTCAATCTCCACAACAGTTGCACAACAGTTGCACGAGAATTGCGGACGTTAATGGAAACCGAGCTAAACCGAGCAAGAAAACAAGTAAATTTCAACAGTAAACATCAACTAAGCAATAGCACAGCCTGGAAAAGAGAAAAACTAAGGTAACATGGAGCCTTGGCAAAAATTCTGTGCCGCTTCCAAAAAAGCGTATAATAAAGATTATAAAGGTCACCAAGCTATATTTTAGGGTTTTCAAGAACCTACAGACACTAGATTTTAATCTATCCAACAGCGTTAGATTGAATAAAAATATACAAACCTCCTGAACACCCTTGCGAATAATTTGAGCAAGCTACAATATTCTGTGGTGAAAATACTGGCTGTTTTGCGTTGTTTGTTCCGATCCTGACGCTCGCCTCTAAGACTGCCATGGAAGCAAACGCGTAGCAGCTTCCACATTGACCTTGGTTTCTGACAGGGAAACAAAATCACCGCCCTTCGTGTTGCGCCAATCAAACTGTTCAGGTAAATCAGACGCCATTCTCTCCAACATCAGGAGTGATTTTACTAAATAAAAAATATATTAACACTAAAAAAATAAAAATGCATTGAGATTCTCACGACTGCACAGTTCTTAACTCGATAAGTCAGACCATGGTCAGACAAGGATCCTGTGAGGCATCTAAGAAAAATAATACACCTCCTTTCTTTCTGTTACCAACTAAATAAAGTAGGGTATTTTTTTAAATCACGAATGCACATTTCTATAAAATTCCTACTAACTGTTTCGTGATTGGACCAAAACAAGTAAAGATATTTTTCATCTTCCTTATCACACCAAAATAACAGTCTAAAAATGTCATGTGCTAAAAAGGGCATTAATATTCGCAAAAAATGCTCAACAAAAATTGTTTAAATACAAATCTAGCGAAAATGCTGTTTCAAACTTATCCCCCAAAATTGATATGCACTTGGTACGTGCGACACTCGCTGTAAATAAGAGCCCTCTCAATGTTCATAAATAGAATTATCCTTTTCTTGTCTGTGATGCGTAGTCTGTCTAGTTCATTCATCATCATCTCGCGTCAGTACCATTTCTTTATTAGAATATTAAAATTCTAACCAAGCTGGTTATTATTCTTATTCCTCTATTATTCTAAACAATAGACCTATTTCAGCCTGATATTCTTATAATCACATTCTTATAAAAGAAAGTGTCTAACAAGGTAAAATCAACAACGGTGGAGTTTCGTTTTATGTGGACGTACCTTGGTTTGATACGGGGAAGATTACTACTCCCTCCCACTCGACGAAGCATATCGTGAAGAGTTGCATTTTCAAATTCTTCATACACACCCGCCTTCCATGATGTTTGTTGATGGTTGATCTGATCAACTAAACCCTGCTGAAGACCATAACGTTGATGTGAAGATGCATCCGTCTTATGGTTGGAGATTGTGGTCAATTTCGGATTGTAGGTGTCTGCTTCTTAGCTAGATTTAAGAACAACAGAAATATTTATCGTTTTTACATACATTTTAGTTCACCCTTAAAACCACGCCCACATTAGTTCGCCCTTAAAATCACGCTCACATTAGTTCACCCTTTAAATCACGCCCACATTAGTTCGCCCTTAAAATCACGCTCACATTAGTTCACCCTTAAAACCACGCCCACATTAGTTCACCCTTAAAATCACGCTCACATTAGTTCACCCTTAAAATCACGCCCACATTAGTTCGCCCTTTTGAGGATTTTTTCAAAACTTTTCCTTATGAAATAATTTTTGACAAAAATTCGACTCCTCCCATCCTATGAGTGAGAATTCTTGTTCTGGGCGTCTGAAAGAACCCTCTATAAATGTTTGCTCATAAAAACCTTACTCCTGCGTAACTACTGTTAAATTACAGCGATTGATATGAAGTGATTTGTACATAACAAAAACGTATCTCACTTACCGTAATAACATCCCCAATTTTTTGGAGGAAAGGTATTATCTGACACACTGTCATGCACCCAGCCATTGAAGGTTTTGTCACAAAAACTAGTGATGTTTTTTACGGGACCAATATGGTCGAAAAATTGAAATGCGAAGAAGCGACGTCCGTTCAATATAATTGCAAATCTGAAAAATAAACTTTTATCATACAGAATGGATATTTTTTCGCTTTCACCAAATTGAATTTTTTTGTTAGAGTAGCAACAAAAGAAAATGTTGTCATATACACGTATTTTTTAATAAGAAACCGGTTTATAAAAAAGTAGATGCTAAAGCTTCAAAATAATAAACAAATTTTTAGTACTAACGTTTTTAGCTTCAAAAAATTAAAAAACTTATACCATTACTTATGTTATTACAAACAGTTTAAAAAAACTTTTTGCTGTTCTTTTAAACGCGATAATTGTCATTTCCAACGATCGAATCTCATTTGAATAAATTTGAAATTAAATCACTGTAAAAATTAGAAACTTTATAAGAAAATTTAGTACTGAAAACATTAAAAAATTAAGAAACATCGAATACTAGGGCCTTTCACTAGTTTCTTATACAAAAAATACGTTTACTGAATTAACTTGCAAATGTTCCATCAAATTTAGGGCATAAGGATAGCATAGAGAAATAAATGTACTGAAAAAAAACCCACAAAAGTTCATTATTGTTGTGCTTGTGAAATAAAATGGGGTGGTATCAGAAGACTATAGATTATTTGGACAACTCAAAAAATTTCTAATAACTAGTAGTGCTTTAGCACGTGAAAAACATTTATGGGGATTCGCCTTTCGCTACTCGCAGCTACCATTTTGGATCACAGGAAGACAGATGTACAGTAAGCTTGGTAATATAGACTAGTCGTCAACCCGTGGAAAAATCCACGGGGTCGCCCGTCCTTTATATATCGCATTTCGTGTTTGCGTAACAGACAGGCAAACAGACAACGACAGCTATTATTATAGAGATAACTGATAGCACTTGTCTTTTTCAAGAAAACTAAGTTGATTTTATTATAAATAAGAAACAAACAAAATAAATATAAAAACAAAGCTTTTCTAAGTAAATCTTACATCGTCTAGTGGAGATAATGGGGTGTGCAGTTTCTGCTTATTTTACCGACCTCGTCATTTATTGTCATTTCAGAGTTTCGCAAGTTTTAGAAGTAGTTTTATTATCTTAACAGTTTTAAATTTTATCTGATTTTTACTTATGAAAAAATTTGTATGTTGTGTTTGTTTTTATTTATCATAAAATTTTACTATGTCGAAGAAACCATTTTTTACGTCGATTTTGATTATGAATTTAGCTAATTTGAAATCAAGATTTTTAAGATTACAGCAACAGACAAGAACTATTAATGTATGAAAGAATAAAGATGTAAGTTTTACTCAACCAATCAAAATGCAAAATGTGTTGCTCGACCAATCAAAATGCAAAATGTGTTGCTTGACCAATTAAAATGCAAAATATGTTGCTTGACCAATCAAAATGCAAAATGTGTTGCTCGACCAATGAAAATGCAAAATGTGTTGTTCGACCAATAAAAAACGCAAAATGAGTTGCTTGACCAATAAAAAGTTGAGATATCTCACCCTTGGTTATATATCATTGTCCAGGTTCCCACATTACCATGCTGGTCTACAACATTGTTTGGAAACAGAAGCTCCAAAGATAACGTTGTTTTCACTTCAACTGGTTCGTTGCAGTCAATAGTATTATCATGGTTGGTATCACTGATAAAAAACGTCCACTTGCCCACAGTGTCTTCGTACGAACAATTTGTTGGGAAATCAGCAACAGCACTGCCAATTATGATGGAGAGAAGAATTATTATTTTCCACATGATTATCTTCAATGAAAGTAAATACTAATTATTTAATTATTTCAGGACATAAATTAAATAACCTGTATACAGCCAATCATAATAACACAAAATAATACATGCATTAGAAAATGATATAGTTACTGTAATTATTCCAATTTGATACGTCCTCCAATTAGTAAGAATCTCCAATTTCGCGAAGAAAAACTGCACTAAATTTTTCCTAATTAGTACTGTGGCCTTCTGAATTTTCCTCTACTTTAGTACGAATCACAGATTCTTTCTAATTATTGACGAGTTAACAATTTTTAAATACGAGCTCAAATAAGGGTATTAAGCTTCCATATAAGGATATCAAGTTTGCAGCAGATTATGCATCCTGCTCAAAGTGAAAATAAGGTTCACCAGCAAAAATAAAAACAAAAGAACTATCCATGATTTTCAGAGCAAATACTTCCTGGACAAAAAAATTGTCTACCTTATAGATGTTTGCTTTGGAAGTTTGATTTTTTAACCCTGAAGGAGTATTGTTATAAGTAGCATTGGTCTGATGAGGGGGATATGGATTGCAGGTTCTTTCAATATGGATGATTTTTTTCTAATTATTAGTGCACTCCAGTTAGGGTTAGGGTTTAGTTGTAATTGTCTCTAATTATTAGAATGGAACCAGAGTCCCTAATAAGTTGTAATAAATTGTCATAAATTATCAGCTGGACTAGAAAAATTTATACCAATAACTTTGCACAAAATTACAATAATTACAGTGTTGAAAATATTTTATGGTTATCCACTTATCCATTAAGGTACAAAACGTTAATATAAAAATGATACATATATACAAAAATTTTATAATACTATATTTTGTAACAAATTCATATTACTAAAAGGTGATGGTGATTTCAATAACCAAAAAAAATAAGAAATAAAATTTGATACCTAAAACATTTAATATATATTTTCAAATATAACGTAGCTGAGTAAAACATTCCAGTAAGCAAAACTCAACTAAGAGGTGCCTGAAATACAAATCAAAGGAAGTACAGTAATGCTTATTTAGGTACGTACGGTTTATTTGGGCACATACGTTTTATTTGGGCATACGTACGATTTATTTGGGCACATACGGCTTGGCATAAACAGCAATACTCTCAATAGCAATTTCATCGGTTCCTCTACGTATTCGAAAATATCCATCCTCTCCCCAAGTTGTACCCCATGAATTTTTGACAATCCAAAACTTCTCGCCATTTTCATCACCGTATCCAACAATGAGTACGACATGATTGTTCATCTCAAAGGGGTTGAATTTGTATCGCAAACCTATGAAATTTAAAAAACATTAATGCTGGTTTTGCAGTATGCCTATTCCAATTTATCAACTAGAAAATAACTAAAAAAATGCAGTTTAAAGAATCCAAAATAATACAAATGATCAAAATCAAGAAATCCTATGCCTATAAAAAGATACCCATTTAGAAAATAAAACCCACAGGGGAATTTATCCACTGTAGATAAAGAAATTCTGAAATAATCCCTTAATATGTCATTTAAGCAAGCAATTAACAAACAAAATAATTAACGTTAGTCCAGAACAGTTGCCCCAAGTAGGACTGTGAGTATAACAGTGGTCCTAAGTATGACTGTCTGAGTTGAACATCCCACTAAAACAGGACTGTTAGAGTTAAACAGTGGTCCGAAGTTTGACTGATTGGGTTAAACACCAGACGTAGACAATTATTTGCCACTGCTCCAATATAGTTTGATGAAGTGTGACGTAATAACATTTAAAAAAATATGGAGGGAGAGCACATTCGAAATTGTTTATTTTCTAATTTGTACAGTTATAAAAAAAACCCTTTATATTATGCTATTGTTGCTATAGAAACATAAGAAAGCATGATACTAGTAGGTGGGATATTTGATTTAAAAAAAGATATATACTTATTGAAACTCGTATACTTTTAGTCAGTGTCTCATTAAATGTTAAAGTTTGTTGTTCTGTTGTTTTAAAAGACTATGAACACAATATTCAAGAAGAGTATCAGAGATAAGGAGAAAAATCAAATCTGGAGAAAAATCAAATCTGGAAAAAAACTTCCTCTTGTGAGAAAAAAACATAAAACCATTACCTGTGTGGTGATAGATACCACCCTTGTATGCAACCAGATCGTCATAAACTTCGATACTAACAGCTATTGGGCCTTGCTTAACCAAATATGCTATCATTAGTGCTTCATTGCACCCACCATAGAATCCTCCCACATAACCATAATCAGAAACATAAGTTCTTGTGCCTCCTTTTGAGCTATCACACTTGGTATCATTTCCAACATAGGGATATGATTCTTCTGATATCACACCAAAATCTTGAGCATACATCCCAGAAATGAGATACGCCATACCTGTGGCAGTAAAAAATTATTTTAACAGTATACGCTAAGCCATCTTTAACAGTAGACAACAAGGACAAGCTACAATTTTAACATGCAACAACCTTCTCAATTTCTGGATTTCAAAAATCAAATCTATTAGGGAATGTTTGTCTCTTTATCAGGTACAATATTAGTTTTCAAGCCTAAAACACTTCCGTTCTTTGTTTTAACAGAGCAAAGTATTGTATGATCAAACTTGCATGAGTTTGTTGACCTCACTTTTGTATTTCAATGGACTGGAGCTACTACACTATCAGTCAGCTGAAATGATTCCAATTAAAATGCTCTTTTTAAAAAGGTACAAAGTCAAAATATAAAAAACAACTTATAAATAATGTCAAAAAACATTCACAAAACTTATGTCACGATAAAATTTTAAAGGAATTAAAACTTTTTCAACTAGTTGTTATTAAACCCACAACAAACTTGATCCTAAAATCTTTGTGTACAAGCATCAGCTTCACAACAACTTGTTTACCTCCCTCACAACCCTGCGAGTAAGACGAACACGAAACAACATTTTGTGTTGAAAACACAGGCTGCTTTGCATTGCCTGATTCAACTCGTACACGTGCTTCCAACATTGCCATCGAAGCAAAAGCATAACAGCTTCCACAAGTGCCCTGGTTACGAATTGGTGATACAAAGTTTTGACCATTGACGTTACGCCAATCAAACTCAGTTGGGAGATTCGACACTAATTCTATGGCTTCAGTTGAAGGAACACTATAAAATATTAACAAGTTAAACAAATTAAAGGCACACGCTAAACATTTTACAACACACATTGTCAACAATTTCTAAGTTTGTCCTCTTTTAATAAAATTAAATTGAAACATTAGCAATTACTAGATTAAAAAAATAGAAACTAACATGAAAGTGAACAATAAGATCTTCCCAACATCTTTGCAATTTTTTACAACGATATGGTATATTTACAAAAGCTTACAGACAACATTTTCATTTGCATCCATCACAAAATGTGATTTTGCCATAATAACAAGTAAAAATTAGTAAGCAATTTACTTGTAAATCAATAACTTGCAACAAAACAAAACTAAACTTTCTGAAATTTAAGGCACATTTGAACCCAAAGGTAGCACACACATAAAACATATGCAGTGCATTGGAAATGTATTTACCTAGGATGAACTCTAGCAAAACGTTTCAAGCCTCCACTTCGCATGATCATATCTCTGATAGTAAAGTTCTGGTATTGTTCATAAGCACCAGCTTTCCAAGACGATTGTTGTTGATTGATTTCTTTCACAAACGTCTCACTCGTACCATACACCTGGCTGTAGCGTGGTCTTGTTAGATCAATTTGTTGTGAAATTTTCAAAGAATTCTTTTTCTTTAACTTGTTTCCTGAAAAATCAATGGATGATAATAAATCTACATAAAAAACAAAATAAACAAACAAATAAATACATAAATAAAAAGTGCAAACAAAATCAAATATATTAAGGAGTGGACTCTTGTGTACTTTTAAGAATTATAATTACAACCTATACTTTTTACATCTTCAATAACAGTACAGTAGAAATTAAACGGTTTCAAAAACTAGAAAAGCCTTGCACCTCATAAAATGTTTTTAAAATGCAAACAGAGGATAAACCACAAAACAAAACATTATATTGAACATTTTATTCTTGGCTTTATAAAGTTTCTGTCACAAATTATTTAGAGATGAAAAAAGTCAGTAAAGTCTATCAAATTTATTGTATAAAAAGGTTTGTCAGAACACTTTATGCACACCAATACAATTTAGGTGTATGATAGGTGCATGGTCACTAGCCTATACCCAATTCTTGTGGCATAAAATTTAGAAGAAAACAAACACCTTTGTAGCATCCCCAATTCGTAGGTGGAAAGACGTTATTCTTTACTACGTCATGTGTCCATCCATTAAATGTTTTGTAACAATAGCTAACAGTTTTCGTAGGAGTCACATTCTCATAATATTGAAAAGCAAAATATCTTCTTTGATTGAGAATAATTTCAAACCAAAAATAAAAGAATAAATAAAGTTTTTAATATTTTCACCTTTAGTACATACCTGGTAATCTACTTAGTACTGAAATAATCTCGGCTTGCAATGCATACAACAAACAACTTTCATATTCAAGCAACCAGACACAGTATAAACAAAAGACAACTTTTCATTGTATATAACCAATTACTTGAATACAAGTTTTAACAATGAAAAGTGCTTCTAAAGATTATTACCTGCATTTGCAAAAACAAATTCTCCCAAAGGACCCTAATTACTTTTTATGTTGAAAATCTAACGCAATACTAAAGTTTGGAAGCTTTTCACCTGAATCTTACTTTCAGTAAAAATAAATCTAGACTTTGTATTATATATAGTATTTCCGATAAACATACCCTTGGTTGTATATCATGCTCCATGTGCCGATATTTCCATATTGATCCACAACGTTGTTTGGAAATAACAATTCAAGCCGTAACACATTTTTTATAGTAAAATCTTTGGTGCAATTTATATCGTTACCAAATGTTGACTGTCCCAAAATCAATTCCCATTTACCAAGGGTCTCTTCGTAGGTGCAGTTAGTTGGAACATCACATAGAACAGAAGTTGCCCAGGCAAGTATAAACCAAACGTAAAAACAAAATTGACTATGTTTCATTGTAATCTTTATCTATCGACTTTAACAAAAAGGTTTAATACAGACATGCTATAAATAACAATAAAATAAGTTCTGGCAACAAAACAAACAACAACAACAACAACAAAAAGATTAATTTGAAAGAAGCTAATAATCATAGAACGTGAATTTACAAGCACAACCAACCACAGTTTCTATCTTAATGTTTGACCTACTTTTGTCATTATCATACTCTGGTATGTAGAGGTGTCATCATAGTGAGCTGGATCGTATCGGAGAACTATCTTACTATTGTACAGGTATTAACAGTCACTACAATTGAATTACCTATCAAACCCAACATTTTGCCTTACAAACTAAAAGCATTGACACAAATGCAAACTTCTAAGATACAACAAATTTTTCGTGCAAAAATTCTAAAAAGAAGTTCCTTGTTTACACAATAATACAGCTCTCATGTTTCCATCGAGATAAATTTTAATAACAGCTTTGAAAAATAACCATTTTTCTATGGAACACATGCATTAAAAAGACAATAAGTCTCAACAGGTTAGCATTTATTTTTTTAAGACCGTTAATTATACATGTTTTTTTATAAACAATTGAAATTCCAAAATAAGGCTTAAGGATGCTTATGAAAAGTACTTTCTCAGGCTCAAAATATGCTTAGGATATTTTTAATAGCAAAAAGATTTATTGGAAAATACTTATGAAAAACACATGATCAAGCTCTAAGTATGTTCATTTGAAAAAAATATTGCATTTGAATTTTGAACATCAGTAATTACAATTTAAATCTCACTACATGCTAGTTAATTCAGACATAAAGAATAAAAAGAAAAACTGGCAATGAAACAAAGAACATAAAAACTTCACAACATTTTCTTAGGCTTTACATAATGCTTAGCATATGCTTAAAAATGACCAAATTTAAGCCTACTGCTTATAAATGTTATGCTTATAAAAAAAAACTATGCCCTGTTTTACCATTAGATTAATGATTACGAAAAATAGTACTTTACTTTTAATAAAACAAACTCCAGAGATCCATAAAAAAATGTTAAAAATGGTGATAACACATTTCCAACGTAATGCAGATCGTGCAAACAGCAAACAGCAAACAGTTTTATAAAGAGATGGTGTAGTTTATCTAATGAGTTCCTGCTCGATTTATTTCAATTTCAGCGAAATCAAGATATAAAAAAGAATTTAAGTTTTATCACAACAAAAACATCACAAGCCTTTTTAAGCATCCTTAGTTTTATTTCAGATGTGAAATTTTATTCGGTATCGAGTTTAATCTTTGTATATGTTTACTTAATTTCAGGAAAAAGAAAACTCGTTTCAGGGTTGATTTCATTTTGGTCAAAATGACTATATTTCCTTTTGTAAATGGTTGTAGTAAACACGATTCAGTTTTAACAGCCCGGTATGAGAAACTCTGGGTAATCACACAAACTTCCATTTAGGTAAATCTTATTGCATACCCATGTTAAGATACTTTAAAAGACTGACAAAATATTTGAAGCTACTTTAGAATAAAAATTCTCAATATAATCTGAAAAGATTAAATACGAACTGAAAAAACAGATTTGTGTTAAACCTTTTGTCTTTTCAAGCTTCATATTATTAAATCTTGTTCGCCTTCATCTTTATTTTGTAGATCGAAACACAAATCCTGCAGCAGTAATAATAGAAATAATAAAACTTAGAAACTTTTCCCAGATTTTTTTCCCAACAAGTATTTATACGTAATTAACTTAAATATAAAACTAATTGAAAACTAATAGAAAAAAAAACAATAGCTTTCTTTTCAAAACATCCAAACGACTGAGATGATATCTTAGTCTACAAAAAAACACAGGGTTCTCTTCTTACTCCACTTAACTATTTGTTTACCTAAGTAAAAGGATATATAAACTTATGCAATAACACACAACACACATTGAGTAATTACAACGACTCTCGATGTTTTGCTCAATATCCAAAACAACCCTTTCTTTTTTTAGCCATTTAAAATTAGAAATCTGCAAATGTTTTCTAACACCAAATTTATTAAAAAAGTAGAACTACTATGGTCTTTCTGTAAATTAATCACATAAAAGCTGTTTTAGGAAGATTTTGGCACATGTGCAGTAAAAAGCATTTATCAAGTGTTTTAAGAGTGCTTTTAGGTGGGCTGCAATGATCAACTTTTCATAAAAGTTGATATTATATTAATATCAATAGTTTTTAAAGTTAGAAAAGTTTTAAGATAGTTTACAAATGTACTAAAGCATTGCTTATTTCATTATCGTTTTGAAGAAACTTAGATTATGAATGCTCTCCATACCTTCTCTTTGCTATGAAATGTCACAAAATTAGATTAAAAACACAAAAGAGAATTTAGCCCTAGCAATGGTAATAATGTGATGGTAGTGGTGGTCATTATTTTACACCTTTACACATCTAGCAACTACTTGTGCAAATTAACAAATATGGCACATAAAAAACATACAAACTCTTTTCCAGAGTCTAACACTGTACTTGAGGTATTTTTCCAGGCATATCGGTCACATTATAATATTGTTAAACATTTTTAACCCTCAATAATTTTTAGACTAAAAAAATTCAGACACACAAGAGAAAAAGTTATTCACGTTTGTTTTAATATTTAAATGTCACAATAATGGACATCACAATATTTTTTTTTACAATGCAAAAACATTGCCTAGCAAACACCAGCCAATTTTATGTAATATAAACAGATTTTTACAATATTATACTCCCATTAAAGTTTTTGCTTCCGAGCTCTGTGCTTTTAGCAATTCGCTAGCATATCGATCTAACAGTTCTTGTTTCTTTCTTCTCACTAGCATTTCTTCCACATCCTTTTGGCTAGGTACTGGGACATGCGAAACAAATGGTTTATCACCAGTGAGAGTATCGTCTCCCATTTCTGCATCATTGTCTTTATCATCAGTTGCATAAATATTTGTTTCCTCTTCTTCCACAACAACTTCTCCACTACTAACTTTTTTTCCCCATTCTAACAGAGCTTCTTTTCTTACCTTGGCTTCCACCTCAGCCTCTAGTTTTACTAAAACACCATCATCGTCATCTCGGTAGCCATAATAATCAGCATCTATGTATTTGTAAAGCCCAGCTCTATTTTTTCTTGGCATTTCAGGCGGTTCTTGTTCAAAAAGTTCTCTAACGCCAGGCAAATCTTTTGCGGCACCAAAATATTTGTACCCACGATTTCCGGGCAATTCTTTTCCCTCATGATCCAACATTTTTGGACCAATTTTACCATAATTTGGCCCTCCTAACTCAACAATACGGTCTTCCCAATGTCGTTTTTCACGCAAAAGTTTATTGATTTCATCGTTTAAATCCCTAATTCTAAATTCTCCCATACCGGCATTTTGAATTTGTGCAACTTTCTTAGAAATTTCTCTGATAATTTGATGTCGCCATTTCTCTGACTCTTTTAAACTGTTGCATTCGGTTGCTAAAAATGGCCTTCTTATTGGCACCACTGGTTTATCTTCATTATTCATCATGGTTGTCCATCTGGACAATATTGCCATTGCCTTTTCAGCACTACGAGCCATTTTTTATACTTGCTAAAAATAACAATGCAGATATACTTTATTTTCGCATAAATTGACTTTAATATAATGTTGGATCCACCGATGCAAATCATGAATACTTGTATCTTAGTTCGCTTTTTTAGTACGGCTTGTCATTGGAAGACTGCAGTTATATCAAAGAAATAAGATTAATATATAACATTTAATTAGCTGGTATGCACAATTAATTACTCTGTAATGACAACTATTTTTAACAATAAGCATCAACTGTGGACATAAAATATGTTTGATTGATTGATCGACGGCAGATAATTGCTAGCGCCATTTTAATAAATTAATAAACCAATCAAAATGGTGCTAATAATCAGCATTTTTTTGGTGATTTGGAGATTTCTTTTACTATTTGTAAGAAAATGACACAAACCGGTCATAAAGTCAAACATCAATTGGAGTAAATCAAGTGAAAGATCGTCTTTGGAGATGATTTTAGAGGTTGATAAGAAAAAAGGAAGTTGGGAGGGGAAGGAAATGACTTTTGACCAAAAGACGGTAAGTGGGTGAGCATAATTTGTCGATGATCCCTATTTAAGATTTCTAATGTACAGGTTTGGAAAGGCCATGCACAGGAACAATATCTATGCGCCAACGTCAGTGACCACCAAAAATTTAAAATGACTGGTCAAGTCAATTTGTTCTGCAGTTAAAAAAATCAAAATTACTGTAAAGAAGGTTTTAAACATATATGCATTGGCAATTACGATGCATTCACAACATGCATTGTAAAAACTTTAATTTAAACTTTGTACTTCTTATTGGACAAATGCTATTTAAAAGTGCAAAACATGTTTATACATCTTAATGGTCACTCATTAATATCGAACATGAGCATAAACAATAAAACAATGAAATTTTCAGACAAAAAAGGAAAACCTTATTTATATACAGTTAATTTGGGTAGACCTGTTGTCTTGAAGCATAATTTTTCTTAAACATGAAATCTGTTAACGCGTCTTTATAGTGTTTTTAAATAAAAAACTTTTGCGTTTAAAGATAAGCCACCCATCCCAAGAGTCAATGCTTGTTCTTATATGAGTTTTTAAATAAAAAGATTTAAAATGTCACCTATTTGTTGTTATTATTTGTTGTCATGAATTTTTAAATAAAAAAATTTGCATTTAAAGCTGGGCCACACATCCCAACTGTCAACGCTTGTTCTTATACAAGTTTTTGAACAAATAGCAGTGGCATTTAAATAAAATTAGTAGTAATGATTTTCTTTAAGTAAATTGATTATTAAAAGTATTTCTTCATTTGAATTATTGTATGCTTCAACACATGTTCAAAAAAAGTAGAAAAAACTTATTTGTTAACTTACATTTTAAAAATAAAAATTAAACTTGAAAAAAAAAGCAAGAAAATCAGTAATTACATTTTTTATTTGTTTTAATAAGATTCTCCCTGCTTTGCTACTAAGGCCAAAGTGTTAATAGTTAGGACAGAGCGCTAACAATTGGGTCAATTTGTTAAAAGATAGGACCACTGTTAAAATTTAGGCTGCCCCATTTACAAACAGGATGCGTTGGAAGATGGGTCAGGACAAAACTATTGCACATGTGCAGTTCATACAACTTCGGTATGAAAACTCTATGTAAACAGGGCAAAATTTAATTGCAGTTTGAAACCTCACTTCAGGGAAATCTCATGTTGGGTCCATGTAAAGGCTACCTAAGGTGAAGGAAGATCACATATCAGTTTCCTGTTATTACAACTTTTTAAAATCATTTTTTATTATTCATTAATTTGCTGTAGGCATTTTTTCAATGTGCTGCATGTGAAGGAACGTGACATTTAACCGGAACCGATTTCTATGGCGTTTATAAAGAAAATTGAAAAAAATGGCATGTGTTATAAAATAAATAGGTACTTTCTGGATACAGAGCGTTTGAAGATGCCTTCAATATACAAAATAATCCCTGTAAACAACAACAACAAACAAAAAATGGCTGTTGTTCATGTGAGAATAGTGTTTAAAGACTTTCAAATTCGTTTCAGTTCGTTTCAATATAGTTTCAAATCGCTTCATTGAATTGAGAATCGTTTCGCTGTAAATCGTTTAAAAATAGTCAAAACGGGATCTTAGAAAGTGAAAAAATCGCCCTAGATTGTATAAAAACAGTGAATACAAGATCAGAAAAAGCGAAAATATCGCTGTATATCGTATAAAACCAGTCACAACAGGGTCGCAAAAAAAGAAAAGATTGATGTACGTCATTAAAAAACAGTCAAAACTGGATCAATTATAAATTAAATATCATATCAATTAAAAATCTATGAAAACGGGATCTTAGAAAGTGAAAAGATTGCCGCAGATTGATTAAAAACTGTCAAAATGGAATAGATTGTCGAAAGCAAAAATATTGGTGTAGAATGTTTAAATCGAAAATATGAATACAGATTTTTCTAGTCCTTTCAAAGAAATTAATTTTTTGTATTTTTTGTGACATCTGTCGAAGTGAGAGAGGAATGTCCAAAAATAGTGATGATGTGCATATTTTACATGGCTAGCCTCACAAATATCGAGGGATATATCCTGTCTATTATTTTCAGGAGGGGCCATGGCAGGGTCAGCGCTCTGCCAGACAACCCCCTGCAACATCCAACGGCCCACACAGTGCGCCATCTCCCCAATTTCCCTCACATGGCTTGGGTTAACCTGGGGCTATGGTAATATTCAATTGCCCATATTGAATCGCCGCCAAGGGGAATCGAACCCTGGTCTCCCGCACAAAGTACGAGAGTGATTAACCACTAAACTACGGCGCCATAAGTTTCATAGTTTCGAAATAGTTTACAGTAGTTTTAAAATCGTTTCCTATTCGCTTCCACAATGAAGCAAACTTCCGATTCACCCATCCTTTTTTTCCTTGCGACCTACAACCTTGCAGACTTCATTTTGATTGATCTAAGAAGATTTACTTTGTAAACCTAATATTTTTACCTAAGTTAGTCACAACAAGGGATTTAGAAAATAGTTTTAAGCTAAGTTACATTGATTACCCAGAATATCTTGCTTCTTTTTCACAGTTAAAAACCTAGCTGGCAAAATTGTACCAATGCTGGTGTACCCTCTGGGTCCCATTGTTCCAGACCATCTGTGATATGGCTGGCGGTTAGGACTTAACTTTATCTTTAATTGTGGGTATCTGGAAATGTTTAATCTCCAAAATAAGCCACAACATAGTAGCTTAATGCGAGGTGCAAGATTAGGACTAATATTTTTTGTAAAAAGTGGCGAAATTGTACCATCGTGTATTCTTGAGAAATTGCAACAAAGTATATAGGATTACTGTTGGTGTTTTTTTTATTTTAAACAAATTCCTGATATTTCATTATGCCTGCCCACCTGCCCCTAAATTTACATAACAAAAAGACCCAAAACAACAAACGTGTGTCTGGTAGAATACACTCAATCATAGTGCCGTATTTTTCTTGCGCGCGCATCATATAACATTACGTAATGTTATCCCAAAAAGATGCATGCGCAGAAATGGAGGTAACGAAAACATTAGTGCAGACATGGCTAGCAAAGCAAAGCAAAAAAAAGAAAAAGATTGACTAACTTCTGTGTTCTAAGATGCACGGACAGCCAATACTCCTTGGAAAAATGAAAAGAGAATAAATGTTCAATTCATGAGGGTTTATGTCATCATTCGTGCTCGTGCAGAGCACAGTTCGCAAGGCACATGTTATGTTTCAAATTATAAGTTAAAAGATCGCTTTCTTAAAGCATAGATTAGATATCTACTTTGCGTAATCCGTTTCTGAAAATTACTTTGCTAAACAAGCATAAAAGTGACAACAAAGATTGCGCATAGATGCTGTGCTCGGAGCGGTACGCAAAAGAAGCCAAGCTTTGAATGCATGTTTTATTTGTGTGAATGTTAAAATAAAATTGTGCCAGTACAGCATGATTAAAACATATTGTGAATAAATGTTGAAACCTAAATTTTCCCCACGTTTTTATTGTGGATTTTGTTTGTTTTGTACGTTTTCCCCCGTGGTTTGTTTACATTTTTCCCTCCAAATGTGCGCGCGCCTATCAGGTATTACTTAATCACTTATATAAGCGTTGCAAAGGTGAGATTATAGAGAATGAAGTATTTCCAGCTTTAATGATGTACAACAGTGGCTCGTTAGAGATAGTTGAGAACTTCTGTTACTTAGGTGATATGTTGGGCAGTGAAGGGGGTGTTGGAAGAAGTGTTACTTGCAGGATAGGTTCTGCTTGGAAAAAGTTCAGAGGGTTACTGCCTTTGTTGACTAGCAGAGTCTTGTCAATTGAGGTAAAAGGTAGGTTGTATGAGGCCTGTGTAAGAAGTGTTATGTTGTACGGTAGTGAGACATGGGCAGTGAAGCAGGAAGATCTGGACCGTTTAGAAAGGAATGATATGAGAATGGTTAGGTGGATGTGTAACGCCAGTCTGAGAGACAGAAAGAGTTCAGATGAGCTAAGAAGCAGGCTAAGTATCCGTAGAATTAAAGATGTTATCCAGATAAGAAGATTGAATTGGCTGGGGCACTTGGAAAGAATGGAGGAGGATAATTGGGTAAGAAAGTGTAGAGACTTGATAGTTCCTGGGGCAAAGCCCAGAGGCAGACCGAGAAAGACTTGGCAGGAGGTTATAAGGACAGACTTGATACAGAGGAAGTTGAGTTTAGATCTAACACAGTCTAGATCAGATTGGAAGAGGGTCATTAATATACCCCGTCCAACCCATGCTAGCATGGAAAACGGACGTTAAGCCGAGAATGATGATGATGATAGATGCGCGTGCAAGTAAATATTGGGACTGTGATTCCATGTGTTGTATTGTAGCTAGTTAACTGGGGGTGTTATGGGTCGCTTGAGACTCACTACAGTACAGTCTGAATGTAATCTACCGCGGCGCGAAACTCGCATGAATAGTTACACAGAACAATAACATTGCGATAGCTTTTGTTTTTTTAAGAAAATAATTGCCTCGCTGATAAACAATGACCCCACGCGATCGATTGTTAAATCACAATAGGTTGTAAGATCAATTTTAGCAATCTATTTTGTGCGAACTCTTTTGAAATTTTTAATTGTAGTAATTAAATATAAAAGTTATCTCCACGAAGGATCGTATGTCCCACGATTATTTTCGCGAGCTCCACGATTTTTATAGCCAGTATAATTTAATTTTTTTTCTTTTCAAAAAAATCTTTAATTAAAGTTAATTTTTTTGTTTCAGGTTTTATCAAGTTAAAAAAGCATATTCGTAGTTTTTGCTTGGTGTATACTTTTTCGTCATGGACGTGATTGTATTGTTACGAAATGTCATTTGTCTAGAAAAGTTAAATTTGTCTGCGGCGATAGAAATGCTTTTTTAGATTGCATTTTAAAAGTTTATAAACGAAAAGCGGCGATAGAAATGTTTTTTTAGATGGCATTTTAAAAGTTTAAAAACGAAAAGCGGCGATAGAAATGTTTTTTTAGATCGCTTTTTAAAAGTTTAAAAACGAATAGCGGCGATAGAAATGCTCTTTTAGATAGCATTTTAGAAGTTTATAAACGAAAAGCGGCGATAGAAATGTTTTTTTAGATGGCATTTTAAAAGTTTAAATACGAAAAGCGGCGATAGAAATGCTTTTTTAGATCGCATTTTAAAAGTTTATAAACGAAAAGCGGCGATAGAAATGTTTTTTTAGATGCATTTTAAAAGTTTATAAACGAAAAGCGGCAATATAAATGTTTTTTTAGATCGCATTTTAAAAGTTTATAAACGAAAAGCGGCGATATAAATGTTTTTTTAAATCGCATTTTAAAAGTTTAAAAACGAAAAGCGGCGATAGAAATGTTTTTTAAGATCACATTGTAAAAGTTTATAAACGAAAAGCAGCATTTAATAGTTGTGAACAATGCTTCTCATATGTTTCTTAAATTAAACGCGCTGGAATCTTTTTAAGTAATTAAATCAACAAGACATTCTTGTGCAATGTATTCTAAAACTTCGCGAAAGATTTTTATTATTTAATTACTTCACGCTAATACTTAAGGGAATAGCTTATCAATACAATGCATCTCGCTATTACAAGAAATATAATTGCTCCAATATTTCTTCGAGAGCGCATTGTTTTTTAACACGCAAATATAAACTCACAAAACCCTTAAGGGATTTAATTATAACAAAAGACAAACGACTGCCGTCCTCCATGCAAAGGTGTGATATTAGCGTGTACGCGGTAGATTACATTCAGACTGTACTGTATTTACACAATAGTATATGGTCAGCTACTAACATGACCACGGACCTTAGTGTACATAAACACCCCGGTATATAGAGAGACTTCGTCTTATGAAGAAGCACATTTAGCTAGTTAATACTTGTTGTTATCTGTGTCTTTTATTTCTTTAAATATCTAGCAACATATAGCCCATCGCTCGACCATAACTGGATATAACATGGTGTCAGAAGTGTTTTAACTTACAGAAGTTATATTTCACTGGTTTTATTGTTTAATATGGAATCTCTGAAGTGCCCACAAGAAATACACTTACATAGACTCTCACTCCAACCTCTCGGAAGTGTGGAAAGTATGGAAAAGGGACTTTGCATTTTTTCAAAATGCCACCGAATCAGCAGACAAGCCAGACGTGGTAAAATCATCAATATTACTCCATTGCTTAGGTAAATCAGCTAGAGATATATACAATACTTTTACTTTTGATGAGGGGCAAGAAATGGTATATAATACTATAATCTCAAAATTTGAGCAATATTTCTCTCCACGAAAAAATCTGACCTTCAACCACTTCAACTTTCTCACTGCTAGACAAACTGACGATGAAACTTTTGATGAATTCTACACTCGCCTCCGCAAACTTAGTGAAGATTGTGAACTTGGAGAACTCCGAAACTCATTGATAAAGGACATAATAATTATTGGCATATCAGATAAGAAATTACAAGAGTGTTTACTAAGGGAATCAGACATTGACTTAGAAAAAGTAATCAAAAATGGACGTGCCTCTGAAGCCTCCAAACAGCAAACTAAAGCTCTCCACAACAAGAATTCCTCTGCTGCTTCAAGATCTCCGAGATCGTTTCATTTTTGATACGAATTGAAACAATTTTTATCGTATGGGAATCGTTTCATTATTTTTTTTACATCGTTTCATAATCGTATCATGAAACGAATTAAATGTTTCATATTTTTTTATGAAACGATTATATAATTTACTATGAAAAATGAAACGATTTTGAAACTATTCTGAAACGATTTTGAAACAATTTAAAAAAAAAAGTTTGAAACGATTTGATACGATTGTCAAATTATCAAATGTAATACGATGCTAAAGGTGGATGATGTTATTGAAACGAATTTTGAAATGATTAATTCATTTCAAAATTTGTTTCAATAATAATTAAAAACCAATTAAAAGTTCTTGCGAAGCTTTAAAGTTGCCGTATTTCATTCTAAAACGACGGGAAAACGTCCCTGCAAAGCTTTTTGCCGTATTTCATTCTAAAATGACGAGAAAACGTCCATGCACAGCTTTAAAGTTGCCGCATTTCATTCTAAAATGACGAGAAAGCGTCCCTGCGCAGCTTTAAGGTTGCCGTATATCATTCTAAAATGACGAGAAAACATCCCTGCTAAGCTCTAAAGTTGCCGTATATCATTCTAAAATGACGAGAAAACGTCCCTTTTTTACCTTTAGCTTATATTGTTTTAGTTATTTTTTAACTTATTTCTGCGAAAGACGATTATAAATATATAAAGCTTAAATTATAAAATCAAAAAATCGCTACTGAACGGAACATATAGATATTCGCCGTATTCCTTTAACAAATGACATAACACACATTTAAAATTTAATCTAAAAAAGCTATGACCTTACTTCACTTAGGTGCTTTATTTTTTACTCTCAAAACGATTTCCTTACACTCTCTAAAACACGATTCTGGAGATCAATTTTTCTTTTGTGTTGAATGTCATTCTAATCTATTTATATCTTTGCAATCACATTGAGCATATTGAAATGATTTGCTTCTGCTAATGGAGCAGTATGACAGGTACCATTTTTAGGTGTTATTGGCATGTATTTAAAAACCTAGTGCCCAGGACTAAATTGATAAATGCTATTAACATTAGTAAAAAAATTTAAAATTAAGTTTGAATGATACTCTTTTCTTTTTTTATTTCCTACTTTTAAACAACAGGTGGCTACAAAAATGTAAAAAAATGTAAAAAATACAATTAATAAGACACAGGTAACTATCTTCTCCCCATTGCTGCAATTCATTTTATTATGCACACTGTGATTGCTGAGATATAAATAGATAACAAAATTCTATAAACGTTAGAAATATTATTACGTGCGTCGTTGTTACGGACAATCCGTGATAATTATTTTGTTCATTTTTATGTCAAGAAAACTTAGATTTACATAAAAAGAAACATTCTGGATGTCATTGTAGTGTGTTTTGAATAAGTTTATAAAATAAAAAAGGAGCTACGTATTGAAAAAAACTTTAGTATTAAAATAGATTAGTTAAAAAAATAAGCAAATCTATATATATAAATATATAATGTTTTTTATATACGCAATTTTTTACGATGTAGAAATTTACCTACGTGACAGCGCGTAGGTTTTATTGAGAGACCATTATTAGATTAATAATTTTTTTTTATTCTTTTATGTAAAAATAATGTAAAACAAACACCTTGAAACGATTTTGAAACGATCTAAAATAAATATACTGAAACGATCATATAGATACGATTTTGAAACGAATTATGGTATGTGAAACGATTTCAAGTAAATATAATAAAACAATCTTGAAACGATTATGAAACGATTATGAAACGATTTTAGTTTTTAATGAAACGATTTACAAAATAGTGAAACAATTTCCGTACGATTTGAAACGATTTCAAAAAATTAAACATTACTTTAAAATCGTTTCAAATTCGTATCACATGCTAGCTAATTAAAAAATGAAACGATATGAAACGATTTTTTTTTAAACGATCTCGGAGACGATCCCTAATCATGCCAATTCTACCATCAATCACGTCCAACGTGAACAGATCAACAAATGCAAATTTTGTGCTGGCTCTGATCGCCGTGGCTCCTGCCCAGCGTATGGAAAACAATGTGCCAAATGCAAGAAAACCGGTCACTTTGCAAAATGCTGTCTCTCCGAACCGAAACCACCTCCAGCTCCAAGACCGTCTGAAGCATCTAATCATAGTAGATACAACAAAAGCAAACACAGTCGAAAAATAAGATCTATGGAACAAAACCAACACTCCACAGACAGTGAGTCACCAGACAATGAATTTTACATTGGATCAGTTGGAACCAACTGCCAACAAGAAGTACCCTCTGACTGTAACGTGCAGTCATTATCCACAAGTTCCCAAGACTGGACAGTAACTTTAGAAACAAATGGAACCGATGTAATGTTTAAAATAGACTCTGGGGCCCAAGCTAACGTCCTCCCTCTCAACACGTTTAAACTTCTCTATAAACGACCAACATTGCACAAAACTAAGACAAAGTTAACCGCATACAACAATCAATCTATCAAAGTAATAGGACGTTGCATTCTGAATACACGATACAATGGTAAATCCTACCCAATATTATTCATAGTTGCAGACACCAAGTCTACTCCAATTCTTGGACTTCAAACCAGCTCACAATTAAACCTCAAACGCGTCAACCAACTCACAACTTCTCCAGATTTTCTCACCGAATTTGCCGACTGTTTTGGTGAACTTGGAATGTTGAATCAGACTTACCATATTGTTTTGGACCCAACAGTACCACCTGTTATAGATGCAAGTCGCAGAGTACCATTTGCTCTCCAGCATCGACTCAAAGAGGAACTTAAACGTATGGAAAACATGAAAATCATCACACCAGTCTATGAACCAACTGAAGGGGTCAGTTCTCTTGTACTTGTTGAGAAGTCCAATGGATCCTTATGTGTCTGTCTTGATCCTCGTAACCTGAACAAAGCAATTCGTCGTCATCATCACAAGTTACCAACAACTGAAGAAATCCTATCCCAAATGACTGGGGCCAAGTACTTTACCAAACTTGACGCTTCGAATGCCTACTGGCAAGTACCACTCGATGAAGAAAGCTCTTGATTGCTAACTTTCAACACACCATTCGGACAATATTGATTTTTACGAATACCATACGGAATTCATTCCGCCAGCGAGATTTGTCAAGCGCATATTGCAGAAATCATAGAAAACATTCCGGGTACAGCTAACAGCCAAGATGATATAACTATCTGGGGTTCCACCAAAGATGAACTGCCACAAAGAACCAATCTGTGTTTGACTGCAATAAGAAAAAGTGGATTAAAACTAAGAAAGGATAAATGCTAATTTGGCATGAAATCACTAGTATTTTTAGGATACTCGATTTCAGTCGAAGGTATTAAACCTGATTTTCAAAAAGTAGCTGCAATCGTTGACATGCCTCCACCCACAAACGTGAAAGAGCTTCAAAGATTTCTCAGAATGGTAACCTATCTAGGAAAGTTTATTCCGAATTTAGCAAAAGAAACCGCTCCTCTCCGTAAACTCTTAGAAAAGGACATCATTTGGAAAATGGATAAACCACAAATTGATGCTTTTGAAAGACTCAAAAAGCTTGTCACCACAAGTCCAACCCTTCAATTTTATGATCCAAATCTACAAATTCGTATCTCCTGTGATGCATCTCAAGAAGGACTAGGTGCTATCATTGAACAGTCTCACAATACATGGTACCCAATTGCCTATGCATCACGCTCATTGACTTCCACAGAACGAAATTATTGTCCGCTCGAAAAGGAAACACTAGCAATTGTCTTCGCCTGTGAAAGATTCCACGATTTTGTTTATGGACATCACATCGTAATTCTCAGCGATCATATGCCATTGAAATCGATTCTTGCTAAGTCACCTGCTCGCCTGCAGAGATTTCAACTTCGACTGCAGCGATATAACTTCACCATAACATACCACCAAGGCAAGCACATGTATGTAGCAGACACCCTTAGCAGAGCTCCCCTGAAAGACACCACCCCTAAAATTTCTCAGGAAGATCTCACAGCATTTGTCGATTCCGTCATGGACAATATCCCAATTAGTGATAGCCGCTTAAATCAGTTCAAGGAAGAAACAAAAAATGATCTAATCCTTCAACGTCTAAAAGATCAAATTCTATTGGGATGGCCCAAAAGCAAAAATGACCTGCATCAGTCACTCACGTCGTTCTACAGTTATCGAGATGAGCTCACCCTTTACGATGACTTAATCTTGAAAGGTCAACGTATAGTCGTACCAACCGCGATGCAGAAAGAAATGATCCCTATTCTTCACACTGGTCATCCTGGAATTGAACGTATCAAAGAAAGAGCACGTGAATCATTATTTTGGCCGAAAATCAACAATCAGCTTGAGCACTCTGTCAAATCTTGCTCATCCTGTCAAGAGTTTAAGAACTGCCAGCCAAAAGAACCGTTTCTCCATCACTACGTTCCAGATACACCTTGGACAAAACTTGTAACCGATCTATTTCATCTTAAAAGAAAGTCCTTTGTCATTATAGTGGACTACACAACCAAATACTTTGACTTGAGTGAAATACCAAATTGTACTAGCCACACCGTTGCTGAACACACTAAAGCGATCATGTCAAGATACGGTATACCGAAAGAAATAATATCTGATGGTGGACCAGAGTTCATTGGTAAAGAATACAAACAATTTTGTAAATCTTGGGACATCAACCATACATACAGCATCCCAGAACACCACGAAAGTAATAAAGACTTGCTGAACGCACAATCCAAACTGTAAAACGAACCCTAAAGAAAGCGCTGAAACAAAACGACGATCTCCAATTAGCTCTCCTAGCTCTCAGAACATCACCAACCAATCTAGGAGAAGCACCCACAACACTCTTCTTCAACCGAACCATCCGAACAACCATTATCCCCAGCATCAACAACACGGAGATAGTGTGCGAATATATAATGGTACCCACTGGACCCGCACTGGAAAAGTCATTGATCGTACACAAGAACCTTGATCATACCTGTTATGAACCGATAAAAACACAGTCATCCTTCGCAACCAACGTCACTTACTCAAAACAGCTGAGACATTCAACCACTTGTCTGACAGTTCAACAACGGGAAGCCTCATTGAAAACGACACACCCAATGAATCAAGTGTTGACTCAGACGCAACAATACCATATGACGAACCGCTTACTCCAACAGCTCCAACAACAAGATTCGGTCGAAAAATCAAACAACCAAAACACCTGAAAGACTTTCAACCGTGGTAAAACATTCAAGCATCGAGTGAGGATGTTATGGGTCGCTCGAGGAGACTCACTATTTACACAATAGTATATGGTCAGTTACTAACATGACCATGGACCTTAGTGTACATAAACACCCCGGTATATAGAGAGACTTCGTCTTATGAAGAAGCACATTTAGCTAGTTAATACTTGTTGTTATCTGTGTCTTTTATTTCTTTAAATATCTAGCAACACATAGCCCCATCGCTCGACCATAACTGGATATAACAGGGGGATCCCCAGAACCTTGTTAGTGAATAAAGAAATTGAAAAAATTATTATATTTTTTATTTCATAATAACAATTAAAAACGTTTCTTCTGGTGTCAATTTGCATGTTGAAAGAACAGCAGAAGACGTATGTGGGGACGTTTTTTTGTGAGTTTAGATGCTGCCCTCATTAATTCAAGATAGCGCAGACAATAACATAACAATCCTACCCGACCAATGAAAAGCTTAAACATTCATATGACCTAACCTGCCAGCTAAGTTAGATGTTGGTCTTTTCCTATTTGCTTTTTGTGTCCGTTGGTTGCGCGTTTTGCCTGCATGGATGTCGAGCTAACAACTCAATATGGGTACATCGAAGTTTCTTCTGAACTACCGTGACCGAAACAGCTCCTGTGGTTTTTGTGGAAGATTGGGAAAATTTGAAAGCTATCAGCTAGAACTTACTATTCACACACTATCGATGATATGGGCACTGATTGTTTTTTTTTCTTTATAAACTAAAAAATAAATTTGCTTCGTGAAATTGAAGTGTTCATGAAATGGTAAAATTATATATAAAGAACAACAACCTCGATCCCAAGACCTGTTGTCTTTTTTGCGTATCTAGCAATAGGCCCGGCGCCGATGGGAGATAAAAATACTTAATTTGTGAAATCTCGATCCCAGGACCTGTTGTCACCTTTTCTCTGACAGCCGCTCAATAAGCGCAGTGCCGGTGAGAGACAAACAGCCCTGGTGACGAGGTTGTAATTTGTGGTGAAACGATGAAAACATCGTGCGTTAGTAGAACATACACTGAAGTCGTTGCTACAAATTTATTAGTAATTGAAGACAAACCATATTGCACAATTTGATTCGTAAAAGACGGAGGCAATGTCGAATGATCTCAAACTACCCGACGGTGTCAAGGGTACGAAATAAGAATGAATGAAGGATCTATAACGCTATATTCATTGGATAAAACATCAACGTTAAACTTGCCTTCTAACAATGCTGACGAACGCTCGCAGTTAGAAGATTTATTTCGCTTACTTTCAGCTTCGTTTCCAGGGCTTTTCTACCCCTGTGATAGTCTAACGGGGAGCGTCAGACTATTAGAAACATTATCGCTTGAATTCTGTGTCAGTTATGGTGACGCCCGTAGAATACTTCAAGCTAACCGGGAAAAATAATTTTATGAAATTCACCATCTATGCAATCTAATTTTTCTATGAAGTGTGATGCAATATCTCCAGCCTGTCAAATACACGAGAGGAAAACGGAATAAAAGTGTTCTTCCTATGCTTAAGTAAACGAGTTTCAGGGAATTTGCGCCGTCGGTACGTAGAGTACGTGCGTAGATCTTGAATTGAGCTTAGTAAACGATTCCTTGTTCAGCAAGAAACCGGGATCTAAAAAGGAACGCGCTTTCAAACGGTTAGGAATAGAGAAGAAGTTTTAAGATATCAAATGTTGAAACTTGTCCATGTTGTTTAAAAAACAACTCAGCTATTAATTTCGCTTCGTTTAAAGGAATTGAGAAATCAAATTCATTCTGACTTTTACTTCACATGTTTTAGTCATTTGAATTGCCAAAAGAAGACATTCCAATAACAGGGTTTCTACTCAAAAGTTGATTTCGATTTTTGTGGCATTCCTGACATTTTTTAGCTAAAAAATCTTCACAATTCAAAAGATGAAACAAATACAAGCTGATGATAAAAACTGACATTAAAATGACCTCTTTCTAACAATAATAAAAAGGCCTGATTTCCGACAACGTCATTTCTAGTGAATTCGCGAAAATTTGATTTTTTTCAGGAATTTTCGCGCAGATAAATGAAAAATTGGCTAAAATGAATTTTTGCAAAAATTAATTAATTTCAGGTAGTGTCCACTCTTCCACCGAAAGTTTAGACGCAACTTATGGTGCTCATTCTTTGAAATATTCTTAAAATAACAAAAAACTAAAATAAGTTTGAGTATTCTTTCATACATACATAAATACACAAGCTATTTGGCTACAATAAAAATTTTACAAGAGGTAGCCATGTTTCATTCAGAACAAAACATCAGATTCAGAGCGACTCGCGTGTCTATAAATTTTTAACAACTGTAGCAGAATCTGAAATTTTTCCACACATTTCTCAGTGTTGAAGAAAATTAAACACTCATATTTTTTGGCTCTCGCCAGAAATTTCTCAGTCCCTCTAAAATAGCGTTTTTTGGCACCAGGTCTTAGCAGGGCATGCGTATTAGAATTTTATCTATCTGGGCAGCTTTTAAAGTGTTTACAAACGGACATCTTTCTTACTAACCAATCAAAATTCTCAAAACGCTGCCATCTTTAGTGTAATAGAAAGAAAACATATTGATCTCCGACGTGCAAACGCTAGGAGCTGTAGCCTATGAACGCAATAAAGAGAGAGGTCTGTGATAATCAAAATCGGTAAGTAGGCTGAGTAATCCTTAAATTTATGGATGTCACAAAAACAAAAAACTCCGAAGAAACAAAGCATGCAGTTAAGCTAAGGCAGAAAAAACCTTTTAGCAACTTATTTTCGCAAATAAAAATCACCACCATTGAATAAATAAACAGTTACAAAAATATAATCCGTTACAACCGGAAACAACTCCGTTTTTTTAGAAATAAAATCTATCTGATCAATACATTTTAAAATATTTACATATTATGTATGATAAAATATCTCATTGTATCAATGGCGCGAATTTGTTGAATGTTTGCTACTGTAGCATTGGATTCACAACACAAAATTCACATAAAGCTTTAGCGCTTCTTTGCAGCTGCATGTTACACCACGTTTTAGCAAGCGCATACCGCATCCGTTGTACTTGTTACACACACACACGCACTGATGTTCACGCAAAAATTAAGACAGCTATTATATACAAAAGGACCATGCGTGAAAATAATTATACGCAAAATTATACGTTTTCGTATAGAGCATAGTGAGTGAAACCACGCAAATTGGGCTGAGCAGAAAAAAAATAGGATTTGGGAATAGGATTTACAAAACGTAAATCTTTAACACGTAAAAACCGAAACTGCGCTGTTTCAAAACACGGTATTTCCTAATTACGAAGAAAACGCACCACTCATAAATAAACACCGGTTCTGTTTTTACACCGCACATCAGTCAACACCGGTTCTATATAAACAGTGTTTGCGCCACTTAACGTAGACGTGATATAACCACGCGCTAACGCACGAACGAATAAATGAGACACACCAATGAATAAACAAGACACCTAACGAACATATCGACTACCGGTTTTATCAAGTTTCAAAAGTTTACCAAGTCGTTGCTTTGCAGTGCCTTTTTTCGCTTTGAAGACTTTCTTTTCACCAGCCGCAACAGTTGATTCTATAACAAATAACGTGCCGTAAGAGAGTCAACGAAGAAAAGAAAATATTAATGTGAGGCCAACACAGGATGCGAGCAAGGGTGATTTACGTCTCTTAGCAAAACAGTGTGTTTCCATAGAAACAAATACAAAGTCGATCAAATTTTATTTACCTGCTTTTCCAGGTTGGCTTGCAGGAGGAACTTTTTTCAAATTCTGCAAGAAAAAAAATGTAACATACATAAAAATCAGGAACCTGGACCCTTTTCCGGTAATTTTCGGCCACAAGAACCTGCGGGAAAAACACTGAGCTCTGTTAAAAGGTTACTTTCGTGCGACACATTTGAATTACCCTTACCACACCCTTACCATAACCCTTCAGTTTTTTGAGATTTTCTCCTCTTCACCCTATTGGCTACATATACAAACACAGTCTTGCTTTCTGCACAAAGCAAGAAAATTAAGCAACAAGTACATAACAGTTGGTTTATAAATTTTTGTATTTCGATTGTATTGCGTGTTTAATCTAATTGTAAACCTTCTTTATTAACGGATAACTGAACAGTTCCAAAACCGAAACATCGAGTATAAGGTATATATATATAGTCCTTCATTCTGCTACAGAATTTATGCGCTTACATTTTTCATTTCTGCTTTATCCGGAGCAAAGAAAGGATCGTCACATTCATCTTTACTCAATGAGCGACTGTTCAATCGACCTGGAAGAAGATACGTTATAGATAAGCTATAAGGATGGTGCAAAAATTTAAAAATATGCAATTAATGTTCAGATCAAAAAGGATATGCGTAGAAACCAGGAAGAACTACGTACTGTGTTTTCTTCCTCTATCACCACTCGATTTGGGTTTCTTTCTTTGACCTGGTTTCCATGAGAAATCGTCTATCATTAAATCGCTCGTGACATCAATGCGCGGATAAACTAAACAACAAGAACGATAACAGCATTGCAGTATTTTAACGCCATTTTAACGCCCACACATTGTATTCAAACGCCCTCCTTCATATTGAATCTAGAAGCACCTTGTAGGTGGATGAAGTAGACAGGTAGAGGTTGCAACATCCTATTATGCCCTTGCCACAAAATTAAAAACGTATAGACTTGTTGTACAAAACGTTTATTTGGTAGACTACTTGGGCGGGAGAATGCTAGGCGGGTGGGAGAATTCTTGGCGGAAGGGCGGGAGAATTCTGGACAGGCGGGCGGGAGAATGCTGGGTGGAGGATTGGGCGAGTTTAGGGGTTTATACGAAGAAGAGTATCTCAATCTATATTGATTTTTGGACGCAAAACTCATTTCGCATGGCAAAATGTCAATCAATAAACCAAACATCCAGCCCAAAATAAGGAACAAATGAAAGCAAACACCAAGTATTAAACCAAATAACCAAACAAACAAACAAACAAACAAACAAATAAACAAAACAAACCATAATTAGCGTCCTGATAATAAGAATCATCTGATGGATCATAATCTGAATCGGTTTCCGAGTGCGTTCTTTTTTTTACACTGTTAGATTTCGGTTTCGGTAGATGATCAATCACATATCCACCATCCTCTTCCTTGACGTCATCATCACCATCGACCTTGGGTTTCCTCGGGAAGTTTTTGTTCGGATTAAACGTTATGGGCTTGACCGTGCAATCGTCGTCTCGTTGCAACGGTGTGAAGTAGAGACCTTTGGTTTTAACGCTTTTCTCATCAGGTTGGAATAAATCCTTCTTAGTGGCTTCAATCTCTGCTCTAAAAAGAAAAAGAATGCTGACGTCACATGGTAGCTCTCTACAAAAGGGTTATGGTACGGATGCAATTATAATATAATTTCATTTGACGTTGCGTGTTGGTCGTATTTTGTGCAGAATTAGCTAGGAGTTCCGTCATGATTTTTGTGATAAGCCTTACAGTGAAAAACAATCAGCAGTACAGTGTATCATACTCACTTGATATCGATGTGTTTCTCTAGCCGATGAGCCACCGGTTGCGTTCTTTTATTGCTGAACGGATCATCAAATTGTCCCAAGACATCAGGTGATGAACCACTAGACAGATTGTCAGCACGGTTTTTTGACACTAAATAATTATACAAGATTACACTTTTATGGCTATGCAAACCTCGTTTAGAGTTAGGGAAATATATTTAGTGTATTTTTCTAGAACCCACTGTTGTTTACGAAGTCTACACAATCTTGGTAAAAAAAACTATACAGCGTGTTTTAGATGTTCTACTGTAGTGACTCACACAAAAAAGGTGGAAAATTCCGAATGCTAAAAACTGTGTTTAATTGTACAGGGAAAGAGAGCGGGCACAGCCCTATTTAACCTTTTCTCTCGATCAGTTATATTTTTATATTTTCGCACAAGGTACGTTTACTTTTAAACTCGACACTTACGTGACAATTTTAGCTTGATGGATGAGTCCGGTTCGTTTGAGCTGGATAATTCTTCGTCACTTGAACTTAAAAATAAGAAAAAACAGCTATTACTTTACCATTCACGAAAACAGAAACAAATTTTAGATTTATCCTTTCTTCTAATTATGAGCGCCATTCACATTCACTACGTCCAAATATTTTATGTCAACGTTCTATGAAACTAAATGGGTTAAATACATCAACTTTAAAGTACGCCCATCTCGAAATAAAGAAACATACTTAAGAGAAACAAGTTTCTTTATTTTCCTGATTTTTTTGTCATCCTCATTATCGTCCTTCTCATCCTCGTCATCATCATCAAACTTGTACCTAGCCCTTCTTATACCCTCACTGGTCAAATTCAGCTTCAGTGAAGGTAGACGACCTTGGGAAAAAAGCTCCTCTTTAATCTTCCTCTCTTTTCTTTGAAGTCGCTCTTTTTTTCGTGTTAACCTGTCATGGATATTGCGTTCTGGACTGGACATGCTACTACTCTCCGATTCTGATGGCCGTGCAAGCTTTAACTTTAAAACTGTCTTAGCAACATTTGCAGACAAAAGAGCTGGCGATGACAATCTACCGACTGGAAATACTTTTTCAGGTTTAAGTTTCTAAAATAAAGAAGAAGCAATAATCATTAAAAAGGAACAAAGGGTGAACCTAATTGTACCCACATAGAAAAGTTTCACAGAGACCCTGCACAGTAAAACTTCAACATAAACAAAGTTTGTACAAAACGTTTCACTTGAACATCTTAAATTTTCTCTAAATGGCTATCGCCATAATAATATATTTCATCAGATGAACATCTTATTCAAACCCACATTGATGTTAAATTAGGTTGTTGAATTTATCCACCAAAAGCAAAAAATATAGAATACCATTTCTTTGAGTGAAAATAACTATTGAGTTATTGGAATTACTTATGAATCAAAAATAACATCATCAAGAGCAGTGATTTTAGAAATAAAATGCTTTACAACCCCCAGACCTCTCCCTAAGTATCTTTGCATTCTCAAAGAACTTTCGAGTCTCAACTTACTTTTGCAGAACATCTAAAATTCCAAATTTTCTGATACAACCACAGCTGTTCTAACAACTGCACCTTCAGGGGGATTGGGACCGACTAGAAAGAAAAACAGTGAATGACACAACACTATCATACCATATCATGCTTCAGTTCTTTCTCTAACGACTTGATCAACTTGTGGGCATTAATCTCAATAGGTACTTGAAGCTTGTGGTATTTCACATACTCGTCTTTACGTGACGTCCACACTTTTAACGCCGCTATTAACGCTGTTACGCCGTCTCGCAAAAAGTTAGGAATCCTTACACCAAGACCATGGATTTCTAGAAGGATGAAATAAGACTTATAAGTTGGTTTAACCTCATGTACCACCAATTATTTGCTTGTATATAAAAACTGTACTTTACTGGTGGAACAATCAAGCCTATCAATAAGACAATAACACCCGAGCAATAATTCGCTCTCCCAAAGTTACAATAATTTAGACTGGGCGAGCAACCTGAATAAATAGAATAGGTTTATAAACGCATATTTTATTACAAAATCTTTTCTATCTATTTCATCTTGTTTTTTTTTATCTATTTTAGTTTTTTTTACTGCAAATAATAAGAAAGATAACATTGATTTGCATGTGAGATGAATTGATATTGCTCAGCCAGAGAAAATTTTGTGGAATTGGGGGAGCAATTTATGGCTTAGCTAGTCTCTCATTTCTTAGAATTGGGCGAGTCTTTGCGTGAGCAAGAGCAATCGCTCTCCCCTTATTGATAGGCCTGGACAATGAATTTGATATCAAAATGTCCAAATTTCATTGAATTTATTTGAAAAATTATCATGGTTTTATCTGAGGTTTTAAACAATTTCTGCGTTGCTATACACTCGGATTTGAAAAGTCACCAAAATAACCCCTCCCTCACTAAAGAACATTTCATTTATTTTACTAGTAGAAATTTCAAACCTTTCATCTTTTTTAGAATTGACCGTGCTGCATACCAGTTTGTTGTCTCATAGTTTGGAAACAAAAACTTCAGTGGCGTTTTTAACTCTTTTTCTAACGTGTAGATTCTAAACACATAAAACAAAATATAAATTAAAAATAAATGGAAGCTTTTCAGGTTGTGATTAAGAAAAAGGCTTAAGGATACGGTAACCCCTTTAGGGTCATTTTTTTTAAAAAAATTATTTTTTTTAATTTTGATTCTTTGGCATATTTTCCTGATATTTTTAAAAAAAGAATCAAAAATATTTATTGTTAAGAGGGATAAAATGAGGAAAAATCTATTTTATCTTTTAGTGTTTGCAATAGTGTGCTCAAAGTTTAAAATTCCTTAAATATATTTAATCTGTATGATAATTAAAGAGAGTTATGCAGAACGAATAAAAAATTGCATCTCTACATATAACATAGGAAACGTTCACACTTTAATAATCTATACAAATTTATTATTAGTTATTATCTATGCCTTTTTAATTTATTTATTTATTTTTTTCGTTTTTATCTTGGTATGTTATGTTATCATGTTGTCTGTTTAACAATAACAAGACCCAAAGTTCTGCGAAAATACTTTACCTTTAATATTAAATAAAATATTCATGAGTTATTAATTATTCATAACGTTTAAGTGGGTGTAACATTTCTTCCTCATGATTTTTGCAGGTAAAAGCAAAGATCTTTGATTTGCTTTTTCTCAAAATAAAATTTTCAGTCTTAACAGTATATATTTTTGTCGAACACTCCCCTCCATCTTGTCGAAATTTTACGAAAACAAGTTTGTTGCGATAATTATATCTTTGGCTACAGAACTTTGCTTTTTCTAACGCAGAAAGTGAGGAAATATCGAGTTATCGATCTATCATGCTTAAAAATAGATAAATCAGTTATAAAACAGCTATTGTAACACAAAATATGCTATATTTTCGGAACCAAGTGTTGTTTTGAGTAAAAAAAGCAAAGTTTTTTAGAGCTGAATAAGAGCTTCGCAATCATATTTTTTCCAACGAACAAAAATTTTACTGAGGGGAGTGTTCGACAAAATGAACTGGAAGGGTGAATTTTTTAATATAATTTTTTTTCTCCTTTTTGGATTTTTTTTATGGAAATATTTTATCATCACCCTAGAGATAATTTATTTGGCTTTCAGAATATATATATTTGTTAGGGTTAATATAGCGGGCAGAGGAGATATTTTAAATATACTGAGTATGTGTCTCAGGGGGTTACCGTATCCTTAACAGGTAAAGCGCTAATTATTTTTCCTAAAATTTAAAAAACTGGTTATTTTTTTTAACAAAATACTGTTGAGTATTGTTTCAATTAACCTTATATCTTAAAAAACAACACCCTGTTTTAAAAGACATTTAAAATACCCTGAGGGTGTATCCGTGTAAAACGGTAGCAGCTTTTTCTCCGGACTACCATAGGAGGAACAGTAGAAGGCAAATACTACTATTTCTATTTCGATCATAACGCAAAAAAAGTAGTTCTGAATTAAACAATATAATATATAAATATATAAATATATAATATCAATATGTAAAAGGTAATTAATTTCTATTTAGAATGTAAAAAGAGTAAAGTAGGAATTCTGTTTATAAGTAAAAAGGTACATCCAGTGAAACAATATATTTGCAGTGATATCATTGTTCAATATTATAAAGTTCATGAGAAAATAAATAATTTCTTTTAAACAAAAGCAACTCTATTAGTCCATAAGCCTCAGTTGCTAATGGTAAAACAATTGCTTGGTCTCAGCCCTTATCAACTTAGCTGCTAATAAAACATTTGCAGAGAAAATAAAGATATTTTCCTAAAAAAACATTGTAATGATAACTAAAAACCACGTTTACGGTGTAAACATATTCTGAAAAGTTTTAAACAATTTCTTACTTTTGTTGCATTCCAATGTCAAATGAATGCAAGAAGTTTCCACCAAACACAAGAGAATCTTTTGGTGTTAGTACTGCATGTATCCAACCTGTGTAAGAATTGTTACAAAACATGTATATGAGAAGGACATTGAAGGGTAATTGACAAAACTGGAAGAAAAAGGCTTTTTTTAAGATTTGGCCAAATTGACAGTATTTTTAGAAAATAATTTATAAAGTTGTCAAAGAATCCCCCTTTAAAGGAAAATAATTTGTGACAGCTTACCTGGAGGAATAAGCAGTGTGTTTCCTTGCTTTACATGGAGTCGATAACATTTGCTAACTTTTTCACCAAAAAACACTTGTCCTTGATCGGAAGAAGATACCCATTGTTTAAACTTGTTTAGATTCTCAGCTGTAGGCTCCACAAAATAAAAAACTTTCTCGCCCTGAAACAGAAACATGTTTTTTACTATTCAGTAATCAAAGGCAGTGATTGGTCAAATACTTTTGAAATGGCTAATGAAAAACTGTTACACATTGTGCATTTTGTTAGTAGGTTCAATATTCTTTAATTTTCAGCTTTTTTAAAACTTATTCTATTGCCATTAAACTAGTTTGTTATAACATTTTTACAACATTTGAAATTTTGCCAAATTTCGGCCCTTTTCTAACTGGTATCGTTTTGACTTAATCCAATTTTAAAATTAGGTTCATTAAAAGTTAAGATTTCCAGATTTATATGCTTAGATATTTACAAGAATGAGCTGAAAGACATAAAAAGCTTCAGGGTGATCACAAGGGATATAAGATTTTACAGTTTCTTATCATATTAATTTACTTAAAAGTATAGAAAATAATGAGAAAACAGACCATTGTAAAAACCACGAGAATTCATTTTCAGCAACCTATGCTTGGCTCATAAACAGACAAACCTATACAGCAAGCATTATAATACAGATAAAACTTACCCTAATGATATGATACCACACAGAGGTTCCACCAAAATCAACATGGAAATCTGTGTAGCAATCTTTCACGCTCATCAAACAATATTTCTCTACGATTGGTTTCGCATGCGGACTAAATATGTTAAAGGTTATCTTATCAAACTATTCTGCTGTAAAGTTCTACTACTAAGCTTTATATTCTTAAACAGTTCCTTAAATATGTGGCTTTTTTATTAGTTAAGATAATGTTAGAATTGGTGTTTATGTCTGTAACCGTTTGCACAAATCAGGCAATAGTTAAGATGCATTTCAGACCATTTGAAAAAACAGTAACAATGACAATAAAAATATGATTTTTTTTTTTTTCCCATTAACGGTAATTTGGGTTGTCAATGTTAGTACAAAGTAATAGCTAACCATTCCAAAGATTTAATAAAAACAAGGAATAACACCACAAACAAACAAGAAAATGAAAAGAAATGGCATTTTGTAAAGCAAAATACATCAAACTTATTACAAGTGATTACGCAATTTTGGCGAGGCATAAAGTGGGTAATCAAACTTCCATCGATCTGATATGCGTACCTGTCTTCCACTGATTTCTTTGGCCATGCATGTTCCGCCCATGAAATATTACGAACAAATTTAGGACAGGCTACCAGTTCTGATAAGCTAAAATAAAAAACATTACACGTGATGAACGTCACACACTTAATTTGAAAGAAGTTGAGAAAACATAGAAAAGATGAACAAACAAACCTAGTATTAGAAAACTCCAAACTAATAACATTTAAAACTTTTCCCCGCACAGGGCTGTTGTAGTATTCTGTCCACTCTCTCATCTTCATCCTCAGATCTTCCTAAACATGCACAAACAAAAACATGCAAATAATCTACTCCAATTTGTTGGACGTATGAAAGTAAATTGTAACATTTAATTGTAAGATGTTGATCATTAAGATAAAGTCAACTCTTCCTCACTGTAGGTACAAACAGTTTTTCCTCAAGACCAGCAATTTGTTATGTACCAGAATGACTGGAGATCCCAATATGACATCCTTTACATACCTGCTTTGCAACATCTATTACATGAACTTCATGTAGTGATCCTGAAGGAAAAAAAACACAGGGACACACTAATTAATGTAAGTTTAACTATGAATTATTTTTTGAGGAGTACACTTTCATCGTTAGCTATTTTTTAAAAAAAGTTATGCAGTACCTCAAAAACTAAAACTGAATAAATAATATGTATTTCTAAAAACGTTATGTGAAAAGCCTTTTGCTGGCTGTATTGTTTATTTAGGTTAATTTTTGGAACTGCAAAGAAAAAAAATGACAAAATATTGAGTCGTCTCTTCACTTTTTTCTGACAGTTTTACCTTAATACTAATATTTTTAAGTAGATATTTTTGTGGGTAATAATTTTCAGGAATGACAAAGTTCTTGGGAGAAGAAAAGTCTCTCCTCAATCAAACATTGACACAAGTACACTTTTAATGATCCTTTGTTATGATCTTGGTATTAAATTGCAAATTTTTTTGCACTGAGATAAGAATTCCATGAATTACTGATACTTCTTGATTTTTATCGCAGGTACTAATTTTCGTGATTGGTATCTTGAATAACATTTCATTGGTAGGAAATTTTGCAAAATTATCCTTAATTTGTAAAATGCCCAAAAATAAGAACCTAGAAAAATTACTACCATTAATGTGTTTTTACTCACCAATTCGCTGTTCGACATCATAGACAGTAAAATTACTCGGAGGAACCGTTAAATCAAGACCAGTTTTCTCATGAATTAGCACTGGAGTGTTAAATCCATGTTCTTGAAAGTAATCTGCTGTAACATTACTACCATCTTCTAACTGCAGCACAATATCTTCTGCACTAAATATTACATTTAATCCACTGTTACCTTGTAATGCAAAGAATAGAACAAAATTGCTGTACAAGCAAATCAACATGATGTAGTTCGTCATGTTTGAAAATAAAGATGCTTTACTTGAAAAATTTTCTTGCTTTTAACTGCCGCACAAACATAACAGATCCAGCAGAGATTTGCTACAAAATAAAATATGTAAATCAAATTAATTATGAAATATCACATGTAAAAAACATTAATGTTCTAAAAAAATTTTATGTCAATACAACCAACAAATGTACTGGCACTAACAGAATAAGAACCAACCAATTTCTTATTCTATGAGCCCCATAGTCAATAACATTGCATATTCCCCCTAAATGAAAACTAAAGTGACTAAAATTTGAATTCCTGATTTTCAAATTTTAAACACAATGGCCACAATTTAAGGTCATAAACTTTTTTTTGATTTTTTATTGTGAAAGATTTTGACACAAAATAAACATACTTTGATGCCCTCATGGATATCCTTATAGTTGTGCCGGCTGACATTTCTTCTTTTTTTCACTGAAAAAACAAAAACATGTAATATTATGGGAACTAGAAGACGTAAAAATTATATTGAAACTGATATTGTTGTGGTGTTGTTTTAGGAATTGCCAGACCAGAGATGTAGGTGCAGAAAAAAAAAGACACAATTCAAAATTGTTCAGGCTTGCTAAAGTTGTAACGAGATTTATTGAAATTGTTGCTCACTTAAAGAAAATGGTCCACTCAATCAATCAGGAATTAGTCAGTAGTAATCCTATTCATGCATTGATCCATGTTGACTTATTCAACCATTTTTGTCCAAGTGGAAAACCATCTTAACAATTACTTACAAAGATTGAAAATACAAACTTGTCTTGATAAATTAAAAATTGTTCACTAAATAATAATAAAGTATTCTTTTTGAGCATCCTGGACAAACATAATCTCAAGGCAAGCAGTTAGTTTAGGAACACAGTACTTTTAACTAAAGCAATATCATGACTATGCAAAACAAATCATATCTGATATTTTCACCCAAACACACCAAAAATTACGAAAATGAATCATTGTTTGCAATTTGAATAGAAACATCCTGCTCTTTCCGACAGATTCATTAAGATGTTGTTATGAAACAATGTAAGGGTTTCCAGATACTGATGCAGGCATCAATCTTGGTTCCGTGCACGTAAGTGCCATTCTCCATTTGTTCTTGTCTATCAACATTTTTTAATGACTACTTGCTTGCTTACATAATGTTAAATTTAATCCATTGGGCCCCGATCAACATTTTTCAGGCACACATGAGCAAAATGTTGTGGCAGTAAAAAATGATAACTATTGTTCAGCAGCAAAAAAATGTTGGAAAAAATTCTGCAGCATTTTTACTGCTTCCAACTAAAAAAAGTTGATTGTGGTCCTGCAACTTCAGTTGTTCCTGGAACCAGTTCATCGTTCTTTTTAATCAATTTTCCAGCCCCACCATTCCATGCCAAAGCCTATAAGACATTCTTTGTCATTACAAAACTGTGGACTCTTTCTGCTTCGGTACAATTTTAGGAATGATAACGTGTAATTTTCTTTTGCCTTTGCCCTATTGGACAGATGATTGCTACTATTATATGCCACATTAAATAAAATTGTGAACTATTATATGTAATTGTAAATTGTAAATGACAACATAAATATAAATAAAATAAATGGTCAGCACTTCCAACAGCTACTTTTTAAATCCTTTTTGAAGATATTATTTCAGTTTGTCTGTTTAGTATTCATGTTATTGTTGAAGGTTTATCATTTATTGAACATGATAGTTTAGTCGGCCACGTTTCGGGAGATCTTTTCCCCATCATAGGGCAAAGTACAATAACGTTGAGCATCTATTTATATAATTGCAGAGGATCCAAATACATAAAATTAACCATTCGGGAACAAGCTGTCAATAACAGTTAATTATGGAAATTAACATTTTCTTAAACCTTGTTTTAACATTGTAATTTAATGTCTGATTTGTTGATAAAATGGCATTCGCCATGGTAGTTACACAAGATTCAACTACTAATTTTGTAGTATGCTAAAAATAAATATTGCGCATGTGCAGACGCACAGTGGCTTATTCATGTGACTACGACCTGCCTGAAGTGATTTTCATTCAAATTCTATTCAACTTTCTATTAAAATGAAATAGCACTACTTCATCCATTATTACAACGCTGACAGAAAAGATTCGACCCATAATCCCCAGAACTGGGAGCCATAGATGAACCGACTACGTGCTGCAATATGCTTTTGTAGATAAATTTGCCCAGTGTTTCGTCCAATCATTGAGCATGTAAGCAATATGTTTTTGTGGCGTTTAATGACATATATGATAAAAGAAAATAAATATTGCTGTGTTCTTTAAGCTCTTGATATGAATATAAAGGTGTTAATGAAAATTGACTAAAAATTTGCATTAAGATGCAACAACTTTGACTTCGTTATTTAACTGCAATAGATTGTAATAGAATTTGCATGATTTATGTGACCTTTAAGAGTGTTTTTAGACTTAGTGGATTCGCTTACACATAAATTCCACTAAAGTTACTGCCTTTTGACACCAATTGGTAGTATGTCTTACAATCTATAACTTACCGTCTTGGGCTTGTATAACACCATTTTCATAAGTTACATCTAGGAAGGAGTCTATTATAAAGAAAAATAAAACTTCTTTAGGAATAGACATGTTCCATAAAGTCAGCCTTGCAAGGCTATTAAAAATAAGAATAATCCAATGTTAAATATAAAAATGAATTTTACATGCATTGGTAAAAATTATTTTCTTTTTCTTATTTTCATCTTTGTTACTATTCCACAACAATTTTGACAATTTTGGTTCGCACTTCCCAGAACAACAACAACAATACACCAATATAAGTAATTCTCACTGCAGCTACATTTTGTTGTTCTAAATATGCAGGGAATGCAAAGACATCCTGTCATGTTTTCACATGAAAGAGTCACACTGTTGGACACACCAAGCAGCATGCAGTGTTCCAAAGATGGTTAGCAAGCCCTTTGCACTTGTTGGTTGATGCATTATATTAGACCAATATTCACATAATATAAACAATATATATATATATGTCTAATAAACATGTTTTAACAAATAGTAAGAAATTCTTTGTTGTTACTTACAGACCAAGGGCCCATGTACAGGTTGACATTTCGGACAATGATAGATATCAATATCTTGAGCATGATATTCTTCAATGCCAACACAGCTACAACAAACAATAATTATGTTCTATGTCAGTTGTTATAAAGTCATAAAAACAAACTTGAAGATGTAGGACAACAGTTGTTTTTGTGATCATGTTTCCACCAAAATCAACATAAAAACAATCATTTTGTTGTAACTTCTTTTAAAATGTGCGATAAAAATAAATTTCTTCATCAGTGTTTGAATATGTGTTTACTGTAAAACATTTTTTAATGTCTAACATGTAATCGCATAGCACTCAATTTTGGATGCTAGGACATTTTTAGCTATCCACCCACCTTCTTAATTAATAAGGAAACAAAAATAAATACAAATTTCTTATTAATGGGCCTGTAAATAAGGGATCCCAATCTTATTTATTTTTCAACTTTGCTTGCCATTATCTTCTCACTTACAACAGCTTTCTCACCTAACCTGAAGTGTTTTTTTTTTGTTATTCTACAATTACATGCATCACTACAGATACTTCATTTGAATGACACTTGTCAAGACCATGTGCTAACAACAGGTGTACAAAAATGATAATAAGAGTTAGGACAAGAAAGATTAGTCACATAACACATGAGTAAAACCTTTAAAGCAAGACAAAAGGAAATCACATGTGAAGCTCAGTCAGTCCTGTCGATGACAAAAAGGCTAGGTGTGTGGCAAAACACACCTCCAAAATGGTTTTTTATGGTGTCCAGGCGTGTGGTTTTTTAAGTCTTAAATTAGTCTGTCTACAAAAATAAACTTTTGATTGCAAACCCTAGAATGACAAGACTGCTCAGTGTAGTGAAGAGTAGAACTATAATAGAATTAAACGTCTGTTTAAAAAACTGGATTGCTTTTCTTTTTATGTTGTTATTGTTATTGTAAAATATTTTGCCATGGACTGCGTAAATTAATAAAGAATTTTTTTTTTATTTCAGGAATTTTCTCTAATGGTTTTAGGCTAATATTCAAATATACGTATCATTTTATATTTAACTGCAAAAACACTCCTGATTTGATTGCAAGCTTTGGATATAAATGAAGATCCCTACCCCTTCCAATTTCACAAATATTCTCCCAAAATTAAAAATATCTACTATATAGCTAGCTATATATAGAGAGAAAGAGAGAGAAAGGGAGCAACTTTAGAATCGACACTGTCTTTTTTCGTTGATAATTATTGAGTGGCTACATAAAAGCTGTGTCGCTGTATATAGCTGCGTGACTGCATGGTTGCAAACGTAACCCTAACCCTAACCAATCTTCAACATTGAATGACCCTCAGCTGTGCCACGTCAGGTTTATTCAATATCAAAGAATGTAATTTTGTATATATATAGCTAGCTGTGAAGCCATGCAGCCAGGAAATTTTAGCTTTTGATTTTTGAAGAAACAATTCTAAAGTTCTCTCAGTCAGTAAAGCACTCGACTCACATTTTAAAGGGTTGGTCATTGTTTAGCCTAGCTACCTCTGATGAGATGGGAAGAGACATGGTAGCTCAAACGAGAGCTTTAAACACTCCTGGACATCACTTAAGGCCACCATCAAAAATATGTTATGTTCGCGTCCTGAAGACCCCGCAAAAATGAGTCGGTCGGTCGGTCGGGCGTATTTTTTCCCGGTATTTTCGGATGGGGGCAAAATTCGTTCCCAGGGCCAAAAAACAGTATAGCGCCACTCGACAGACCCTTTTTTCGCCGCTCTGTCTGTAAACTTGCCATGAGTACCCTAAAGATATTAATTTTTACTGGAATTAATTTTCGCGAGTTTTTGGGAAAATTAGTTCTCACGAATTTTTTTTTTCAAATATATCTCGTTTGGATCAAAAAGTTTTTTCCGGGTTTTTTCCGACTTACCGACTCGGGTTTTTATTGCCAAAAGTGAGTCAGTCGGAGGACGCGAACATAACATATTTTTGATGGCGGCCTAAAATTGTACGAGGCTAACCACATAAAATATAATCACTTTTTTGCATAATGTGTTGCAAACATTTAAAAATATTGTCAGTTTAATGAATTTCTCTAGCTAATAGGACGCAGTAGTTATAGACATATAATGAACTAGAGGGAGAAGGCAAGGGTGATGTTTTGTTGTTGTTGACACTGGCTTCTTGTACAAATTGTACACACCACAAAAGGAAAAAGCTATAGCTAGCTACCTGCCGTGAAACCATTCGTTGCACTTTCCACACTCAATCATAAATTGACCCTCTATGTAAGGTTTTTGACAAATACAATACAAATCAGAAATATCTTCGCCTCCCATTTTTGTTTGTAAATTTCAGTTCGGCGCCCCCATTTTACACAAAGAACAACACAACAGCTGTGCCTCCATATTGAATGCTTTTAGTATACCGCTCGTCGTTCGACTGCCGGCAAGATTGTTTCCCTACAAGACAACTTCATCCCAAGCCCCTTAATATTGCGATTTTGATCGAAATTAAATGTTGTGATGAAAGGCCCTCTCAACCTCGTTCCCAGCACATTTTTCTCTTTTTAATGAATTTGATAGCGGCTCTGAGTAATAACAGAACATAAAAACCTCAAACAGAGATACTGGATGATGTACGCATTAGAGCAGAAGGGTGTTCACCAGGCCAAAGAAAGAATACGAGCCTAAACTTTTGGGGTATATTTCCCGTTTTACACTCTCCTCGTGAGACAAAAAGGTTATTTAAGAAAATTTTAACTTTTGAAAAACCTTCATCATCGATAAAAAAAATGAACTTCTTATATCTCTCCAAAATAATATCGTCCCTATGGATTTTGCTATGACTTTTTACATCAAATAATAGAAAAAAGAAGCGCTCTTTTTGACTGAGAGTTTTGCCTGGTTCAAATCTATGAAGACGACAACAGACGCAGAATCGGAAGCAGACGCAAGCAATGTGTGAACACTCACGAAGCAAGTTGAAGAGCATGAAGCGTTGAAGCAAAAATATTAATCTTTTTTTATATTCTGCTTCATCTGTCGCTTCATTTGTTTCCTGGCTATATACTTGCTTCATGATTGTTGTAGTGTGAACCTAACAAACGCACGTAGGCAAGGAATGTTTTGAAGACGTATGAACATGTCACCCGAAAACCTATTTTTAAAACCTAAGCATGTTTCATTGGTCACACGTTGTTATTGAACAATATTAAACTTGAAACTTTATGACTGTTGGCTACCCACATAGCCAAAAGTCGGAGCCTTTTGGACGAAGATATAGTCTTCCGTAAGCGCATTTCCTTTTTAATATCGAGAAACCTTGGAGAAGAAACCAAGCCAGAAAATATTAAAGCAATTCGAAACAAGATGGACATATGCCTTGACAAGTAAATCAAAGGACACTGCTAAAATCGATTAAAATTTGGGAACGACTAATATCTTCAGATATCAAGATTTTCCCTTTGCTTACAAAAATTCGAATCAGAACATTTTAAAATTTGTAACAAGTGTTCTTTTGTCTTTTTTTGTCGAAGCGCTCTGCGTTTTATTAAGATGACACTCAAAATACAACATAATTCCTTTTTTGTTCATCTCAAAATTGTCCCTAAATCGACTTGCTTTATTTGCACAAGTGTAAACAGCTTGCTTTACGTTTTGCTTCGCACTTTACTTTAGACCTTATGCGCGACCTCTGATGAGCGAATCAATTTTTGCGCCTGTTTTATACTAAATTTCGACCGCCACAACTATGCAATGGGGCGTTTAAAGCACTTACTAGGGGTTAAACCGCCTTGGAGGATCTTTCATCGCCACCATAAACTTCCCCAATAACAATTTATTGAAAATAACGGCACCGAACTTGTTCCTTTTATAATTAACTTCAACTTTGTCTCAAGACCTATTTTGCGCGCTTTCTGATAGTGAATGGGTAGGTGCTCGTGTCAAGTGAAATTGACTGTGAAAGCGATTCGAGACTAGAGACCGTGGGATCCGGTCACAACACAACAACGAAAGACGTGATTTTTTTTCAGGGCAACGTTGTAGTATCCATTACATTTACGTAAATGCAATTTCTTCCCCATGGCTCTTTTTCTCTTTCTTACAATCTGGACTGTCCGAGATTGTCAGAAAGAGAGAAAGACCCATCGGGACGAGGTTGACGTAAATGGTCATTTATATCCAAGAATGTCTTTTACTGCTCGATATCAAGCGTTTTTATCAAAAACGTGAATAAGCATTTGGGACTAGAATAGTAAAGAAACCTGTATACAACCTTGTTTCCAAAGGATTTTACATTTATAAGGAATATTTACGGCATCATCTAGGTAAGGGGCCTTGGAAACAAGGTTGCGACGTATACAAGATCGCTTGATATTGTCCTAAATTTGTAAAAGGTGTCTGGCAATCTGTACTTGATTTTGAAATGAAGAGTATGAAGAAAAGAAGTTTTCATTTTCAATATATGACTTTCATGAAGGTTCTAAAGTGAGGTTTTAACGAAAATTAAAATTTTGGTATGGACAGTTTGAGAACGCAAAAAGCGATCCAATCTATCTTCATCTATATTATAATACCCGTGAGCGTCTGTCTGTCACGCAAAATGGTACTGTAAGTAGCCAGACGCGCTTAAGTGGCCATCGACTAGTTTGTTAAGAAATAAGATACTGAGTAATACAAATTTTTATTTTGAATAAGACAACTATTTCAAAACAAGATATACAATAAATAAAAACTCTTACATAAAATATAAATACCAAAACATAAAATGTAGTTACATATTTTTTAAACATTAATGGCTCTTGAAAATTAACTCGTAAAAACAAATCAGGACTTCTTTAAAACAAATTTACATCCTATAGAAAAACCCACAATATTTTATACAATTTTGATGGATTATAGTACAGAGTATAACCAGTATATACCAATATAATGAAAAAAATGACTTGTTGGGGCGTGTTACCTCCGACGAAAATGCAAGGGTGCGGTTAAATTCCCCCATATTGAACAATTGAACAAGAGACTTTAAAATTGCGAGGCGTATTAGAAAACAAACCGTCTAACAACGCCAAGCTAATGGCGTAAAAAAGCGAAAGTTCGAATTAAGACTGTTTAGTTAACAACTTTAGAGGGATGTAAAATAGTACCATAATGCAACTTCCGAAAGCTACCGAAAACGTCAAAAAAAGAATAAGAATTTGTCGTAAAATCTTCTTGTTTTGTTTCACTTTTCAATCGATATTTCAGACAAAACCTCAAAAATTCAACTTCGTTTTCGATAACCTTCACTGGAGATAAAAACTGAACGTAGAAAATAACATGCATAACATGCTATTGGGTACGTATTGAAAATCCTACATGACGTGGATAACTTTTCGCGAAGATTTTATTTCGAATTTCGCCAGTAAACATTCCCAAAAGATATTTTACTTATATTAAGCATCGCAGATAAATTCACAAAAAAATATTTTGCACGAATTAATGCTTCCCTTGATAAGTAGTTCAAAAAATAGCTAAATCGCAATATGTTACCCACGTGAAAATTAATCCACCAAATAAGGGGTCAATTAAAATTTTCGGTGTTACCAATGGTTACGATGGGCGTTGCGTAGGTCGAAATTTTGTAACTTTAATGTACCTAATTTTTTTCTGACTTTATTTGTAACTAAAATATTAAAAAACCAGAACCGAAAAAAAGAAAGCAAACAAAAGACATAAATTCCTATTAATAATCTTAAAGTTCCCGGTGAAAATTCTTTATTTGTACCTAAAGTTGAGCTTGATTTAACAAATAATACGCACCCTTCAAAGCAAGAAGCTCGTGATGATTACCAAGTTCGACGATTTTACCGCCTTGCATCACGGCTATGACGTCAGCATTTTGAATCGTCGACAGTCGGTGAGCAATCACGATAGCCGTACGTCCTTCCATGGCAACATCGAGTGCTTCTTGTACAATCTAGGACACACAAAGAAAAAAAATGTTTGGTTTTAAAGAACGTTCGTATTGTTGTGCTACGCCTCTTGTGTCGCTTCGCTGTGCAACATGCGTTTCCATCAAAGTTGTAACATTCTGCAAAAGCTGTCCCGAAATATTTTAAGCTTAGTCTAGTATTTTATTGTAATTTTTTTAAAAAAAAAACAAAGACGGAAATAGATAGAAACAGAATCGCGTCGCAATCTGCAGTATATATGATACGAAACGAAGTACGATCAACTTTATTTTGAGTTTTTTACTAAATATAAAGATATTATTAAGCGCAGACAGAAATTTAAGAAGTACCTTTTCACTTTCCGAATCTAGAGCTGACGTAGCTTCATCCAGCAGTAAAATTTTCGGGTTTCGGATTAACGCACGTGCGATAGCGATTCTTTGTTTTTGACCACCAGATATTAATGCACCTTTATCTCCGACATTTGTGCCATAACCCTAAAATGATTAAATAAAGGGAAAAGTTTTGATTTTGAAGATGACTGCGACGCTACGTATTACGGTGAACCATGCGTCAACACTCAGAATCGCTGTGTTGTGTTGAAACGTAATATACCACAATCATGTAACAAGTTTCATAACTTTAGTGTACTCTCCACTGCATATACTAATTTTGATTTAAAGCTGAAGGAGAGCTAGTTAATCCGTAGGGACAAACCTTTCTTCATAGAAACATTGTATCAATACTTTTGTGCCTATCTTCGGATTACGAACAAGTGGTACGATTATGAGTTTGTTTTGAACTTCGTACTGGAGAATGGTCGTTATTACGAAATTTTCAGAGATATTGAATCAAAGACAGTTGTGTCAAAACCAAACATCATTTATTACACACCCAAACCAATTGATTACAGTATGAAAAAAGACGACAAAATAAACTCAGTCAGACATATTCTGACGCTGTAGAAATGTTTCAGGGTAACCACACAAAATTTGAATAACTCGAATGATGCACACAACAGACTGACATCGGTTTATAATACCCTTAATACCCGTATTTCATGTGTTCAAAATAACTGCGTGCAGCTTCATTCGGGTCCCCCGCAAAGTAAATAATTTGCCGGCGGGCAAACCCGTGTATTTTTCTACGGGTAAACGACTAGTTTGCTAAAATATTTTCATGGCCGCGGTCACCACGCTTCTGGGTATGCTTTGCAGTTGATTTAAATACATCACAAGTATACGAGTTTAAAGAAATTAACTTTCGCTAGAATTCATTTTCGCGAATTTAGAGTTCGCAAAAATTAGTTTCTACGAAAATTATTTGGAGACTCGCTGCTCACGAAATTCGCAAAAATTAATTCTCGAAGAACAGTTTACACGAATTTTTCCTTATGGTTTACCTTCAACTTCAACAGCTTTTATTTTAATGTCTCCTACATAAAATCCCTTGAAAAACGAATTCTTCTTTTTTTTTTTTTGCGAAATTCGTAAAATGTAATTCTCACAAAATATTAGAACTTTGCGAACTTCGCGAAGGTTAGTTGTGGCGAATTTTTTTTTTTCGAAAAATTTCACGCGAAAATTATTTAAAATTTTCCGCTGTTTTGTAATTTCCCAATGCGAATATATTTCGAATGTTGAGCACTTTTGTTCTACAAGTAAGAACACATACGAACGTTGAATAGTTTGTGATTTTCTTTAACTAAAACAACAGTTGTTGCGTTGTAAATGCTGTTGTATCAAACAAGCAATGAGTTTCATTTTATTTTGGCTGCTTTCCATATAAAGTGTGATTAACCAGTAATCGCATGTTTGGTATAATTTCAAAAATCGAACTCGGAATCTTATCCCAAATTTCCCTCTCCAATATGTGATTACTAGTGATTACTAAAATCATAATCACATTTGAGTGGAAGATACTTTATAATAAAGTAAAGATATCAACTATAAGAGTATACAAATACTTACGTTTGGAAGGTTTGATACAAAATGGTGAATATTCGAACTTTTACACGCATCTTCTAATTCGGCTTGCTCGACTTTTCTTTCGTGCTCATTAATACCATAGAGAATGTTGTCACGAATGCTACGTTCAAACAGCACGGGTTCTTGTTGCACGATACCAATCTGCGCGCGCAGCTGTCTGATGTTGTAATCTTTGATTGGTTTGCCATCAATAAACTAAAAGAATGTGAAATACAAAAAAAATTATTATCCCTCTTTACGTTAAATGTTGTTGCGTCAAAATGTTACAGCATCATGAACGAAGCCTGATGGGAATATACAGTTGTATCGAATTTTTACAGGGTTCGAATTAGATATTTGTAGTTTAAAATTTACGAACAAAAATTTGTAAAGTAAAATGTCATCTTTGCGCGTATTAAATGTATGATATATTTAATACCTTTGATTTTGACCAAAATTAATAGTTAACCCGTGACACGACTATCAAATCGTTATGACCATATGACAGTATTAAATCCTAAACCCCTGGGCTTCGTATTGTGCCTCAATTCGCAAATTTCCGAATCACCTTGAATAATTGCATGCAAAACAAAACCTGCGAGGCTTGAAATACGATACAAAAATATAAGAATAAGCAATAACATCTCAAGGAGAGCTGTAAATCTCTCAAAAAATCCTCCGCATTTCAGCACTTTGTGTAGGCTTTGTGAACAGGGGTTTAACGTCCAACTCGCTTCACTTGTAGAAAAAACTTTGTTTGGGAGAGTTAGACCACACGTATTTTAAAAAATGCTACTCAAGGCGTATAATTAGCCTCAGATTCCAAAGTCAAATATAAGTAACCTGTTAATGACAAAATTTAGTATTAAATTTTCACTAGGTCAACATTCTTACCACAGCTCCACCAGCAACGTCATAAAATCTTTCCAGTAGAGAGACGGAGGTTGACTTTCCGCAACCGCTAGCACCCACAAATGCCACCATCTGTCCTTGTTGTATTTTCACGTTTAAACCTTGCAAGACTGGAACATTCGCTCGATTCGGGTAGTGGAACTTTACATCGGAAAATTCCACATTTCCACTAATTTCATCCTAAGAAAATTAATTGTATGTTTAGGCACGCCCGGCGAAATTTCGATTGGTGATACAACTTTTTAAAGACTCAAAGACGCTATCAAGAATGATTAAAGCAGAGAATTTCACAGAAAGTCAAAGTTGGTAGCAATTGGTATTGGTATCAATTCTGGTTAAAGATTTATTTGCAACTATCGTAAGAGAGCTAAATATCTTCGGAAGAAAACATTGCGGAATAAGAATTGGCTAAAACCTTACTTATTGCAATTGTGAAATTACAAAAAATGAGTTGTATTCAGGTAACTTTAGTCTTGCTGGCATCCATTGCCTTAACATAATTGTAAACAAACTTGAAATATGGTAAAATGCAGAACAAAATTGCAAACGACTGGAACTTAACCTTCCGAATTCATTTCCTCTCTTAGATATACCAAGATAAAAGCTCCTGGATAAACAAGACAAACCTTGATTCCCTCATTACTGTATGAATCGATAGCAGGGACGCGATCAAATAAATCAAGTATTCTTCCAGCAGCTACTTTTGCTTTCACATAATCTGGAGCAAACGAAGCTAACTGACCAGCCGTCATAGCACCAAACTGGATTGACATCATAACTCTAAAAAAAATTGTGTTAAATAAAAAAGCTTCTTGTCAGAACAGCAGAGACAGACAGAATACGGCTATTATTATACTAGACTAGTCGTTCTTCCGTAGAAGAAGGACTAGTCTGATATACTTTCTGCAATTGGTATTTCATGTACTTTCATGTAATAAAATTACTCAGCGGGAAGGGGGTCTGAAATAAAACTGCAACGCAACCATTGTGCACAGATACAGATAACGGTTGTTAAAATACAGACTTTCCGAAAAAAGGGAAAACCTTCAATGAGCATAAAAATGAACCTAATATGGTCAAATCACAAAACATCTAACAGCGTAAATCAGCGATTAAGTGCCAGCGACTAAGCAAGCTAAAAAACGGGTAGGCAACATATACAATAAACCTAAGAGAAAGTTTAACAAGAAATACGTGTATAGTTAATAAAAAAAGGATTTTACTTGATCATATCCGACATAGTTACTTCGCCTCGTGCATGTAAATAGCCACCCATATAAAACGCTGCAGCATTTGAAAAAAATATAATTCCCATGGAAAATCCGAACGACAAGCCAAAGAAATGAGCACTCTTTCTGGACTTCTTGTTAGGACCAAGTATGAGGTGAATATATTTATTGTAGAAATAGTCTTCTTTGCCAAGAGATGCAACAGTGCGTATTTGCATAATAGCTTCAGTTGCTAACTAAAATCGAAAAAGTTGATAAGAATATATTTCATGTTATATACACCACCATTTTAAATGCTTTTATCTGGTACTACTGTTTTATACATTAAAATATGTTTTTAGCAAGATTTCTGGGAAGCTTTTTCAATTTAATGCTAAAACGTACGTAAAATTTGCAATATATGGCGTGTTTATAGTAAATGGCGGTTAAGTCAAACATATCTTTAGCATTGCGAGAGACAGATAATTTTTAGGACCAAGTATGAGGTGAACATATTTATTGTAGAAATAGTCTTTTTTTCCAAGCATCATTCTTACTCAATATGCCACAAGGAATGACATATGTTGTATATCAGTAGACAAATTGGGTGCACATTTCTTTTGTGGAAAGGTTAGATAAGGTAAGACATTTTACTCTACCCAGACCCATTGATTCTTAGAGCCCGATTATATGAGGCGAGTTGGCTCGGTGTTGGCCCGGTTGGCGGGTCAACCCGTTTGAAAAAATTACATATTATATGGGAAAAGTCAACCCGGGTCAAGACCTACACTGGTGCCGGGTTGAAAAAAATGCGCATATTTTTTAAAAATGGCGGATGCAAGACGTAAACAAGAAGCCCTGCGGCTTAAAGATTTCCGCCATTAGCAATAATCTGAAAAAGTACTGAACTTTGAAGAGGACTGAGTAATATGGGAACAAACTTAACTTACATAAACTTCATTTCTCTAAAAGAACAACTTTAAAAGAAAAATAATAAACCTGAAAATTGATGAACAATAAAAACAAAATAAGAACAACGGCAAGGCTGAAAATTTATTTATTTTCTCTTTTTCTCTGAAAAACAACTTGGAAAATATCTTTAAGGGTGGCGGCAAATTTTTTTTTACATAATCAGTTACGAAAAGTTATTTTCAGACTACATATTCTTATTTTTTCTTTTATAACACACTTGCCACGATTTTATAGCTATAATACATTATCTTTCACCAAAAATATTCAGCCTCAACAATTCCTCTTTAAATTAAAATTCATGAATAATTAATTAGTTCTGCTGAATATAGCTTTAGTCTACGTGCTCACCAAATTGTACAGAAGGAAATGACGTAATTATTAAAGGGAAGCGTTAATAACATCAAAGATGGGGCATTATAAGACGATCTTCATTTTGCTACACTGCACGAGCTTTAACTTTCGATAGCATATAAACTTTAAAATAAAGTATTGTTCATTGGATAATAAAACAATTTGTTGCACTGTTAGGATTCTTATTGGCTTAAAACTCATTTTAGACTCGTTCTCAGAAAAAAATCTGTCAAAACGAGGAATTAGTCTTTAGCCTGGATAAGTTTCGGGCGTACAGCCTTGCTGCGCTGTCTCTCTCTATCTCTCTATCTCTCTATCTCTCTATCTCTCTATCTCTCTATCTCTCTATCTCTCTATCTCCTCAGGCGATTTTAAAGATTCCGCCTTCGCTGGCGGAAATCAACAAACAAGCGAAATTAAATCAAAATTATCATTAAGTATTTTAGTCGCCAATAATTTGTTATTCCAAATCCAAGGTGTTCTGTATTTGTCATTGCTTTGAAGAAATCGCCTAATACAGAACATATTGACATATTTTTTAACAAAACGAAGGAAACTCTTAAAACGTTTGAAACACCAACAGGGAAATCCACGTAATCTGCTCCACAAGTTCTAAATTCTATTTAAACTTCTTGTCTGCTGCTTCGCTCGCCATTATTGTTTTTCTTCTGTTTTGGATCACAATGCGCATGCTCTTCTTTTTCAACCTGGCCCTGGCTCGGCAAAGTGATATTATATGAACCGAGTCAACCCACCTAACCAACTTGTCCCAGGTTGAAAAAAAGAGCCAGCTCGCCTAGGCGGGTTGACGCACCTCATATAATGTCAAATATTTTTTTGTAGTGATCTGCCATTATGCCGAGCTGTTTAATTTTATCATGCCGAGTATGTGGCGAGCCAACACCGAGCCAACTCGCCTCATATAATCAGGCTCTAATTGACAATAAAATTGGACGTGTCTTGCACTGGGGTCTCACTTACCGATCCAGCTTCCGATAACAACTTCTGACTATCAGCTGCAAAGCTTGTGTTTAACTTTGTCTGCACAGCACCAGCAAATGCAATTAAAGGAACAAACGCAAGAATAACTAATGACAACTGCCATGAGTACACAAATGCAATGATAAGAGAAGATAAACCCATAACCAAGACTTGAGTTAAAGTGTTTAATCTTGTGCTTGTAGCCTACAAAAGAGTTGAGAAGCATTAAACAAACAAATTCACATTTAGGCGATAAATTGCCATTGGACGTTGCAGCAGTTGTGGAAGCAACCTCATATACATTATATTTGAGGCCAGTACCCATTAACATAAAAGTTGTGAACGACTGTTGTACAACAATCACTGTCACGACACATGTTGTACACAAGAGATGTTGTGAAACAATTGTTTTTTATCTCTCAACAGTTTAAACTTTTGCACACCACCAACCTTAGTTATCTGCAAAATTGACAAAATCACAAGTTGACAAAAACAAGATCTACGAACCCCTTGCACAGCTGAAGCATCTGATGCAAGACGGGCAGTCAAAGCGCCTGTACTGTGCAGTGGAACATCAAAATAACCAATTTCTTGGCGCAGCAATGCTCGAAATGCCATTTCACGAAGTCGCGTTGTAAGAGCTTCACCAGCAATAGCAAACATATATTGCTAGAAAAAAAAATTATCAAATAAGTTTCTATTACACTGGTTGGTAATTCGTAAAAATTCAACAGTAATTCGCCTGTTGAAATGCTTCCTGGGTCTGGATTTTGCGTATAGTTGTTCGCCTGTTAGAATGGAGCAATAAAATTATTTTATTGGGGGTTCAAATATAGCTGTGTGCAACAATTTCGAACAGACAATAGGTATTTAATAATCCATGCATATAATAAGAATTGAGGATATCTTATTAGTCAAAGTTGGAGTCATTGTGAAATATTACAACATTGCATTTCAAGATTAAAATAAACTTACTGCAATAAAATATCCAATTCCAATTGCAAAACCCAACACCATAAACATAATGGACCAAAACTCTGAGTCATGTTGCATTTTTTTAGGCTGATGTGTCAACGTGAATGACTAAAATGTCAAAAAATCATAAATCAAGATTTCACATACAATTGTTTTGATTATATGTGTTGCAGTAAATTTATGGTTTCGACGAAAAGAATTAAATGTGGTAGATTCAAAACTGTTGCAGGAACAAAAGTTCTACTGATCATAATTTGTATAACCACAAAATTGAAGAGCGAAAAAGCTGCCTAATAATTCAACAAGGCATGATTTGTACAGATTTTACAGAAAAATAAACAAGGGTTAAAAACAGACAAAATAGCCATGAATTCTGTACTATTCAATGCTCATATAGAAAAGCAAAAATAAATAGTTATTTAACTTGTGCCAAAAAGTTCCAGTTTTTTAAAATGGTCACACCAGGAGCTACTTACCTCGAGGACTTCACTTAGAATAATAGCAAATGCAACCGGCATTGCTCCAGCTACAGCTGCAAATATAACACCAACTAACATAAACGGCCATTCTTTTAAATTCATTTTCATAATTCGCCACATGGAAGGGACCTGAGAAGGCTGTTCTTCTTCAATTTCTTCCTAAAATATTTAAGAGTCATATTTTTGTTATGCTGCAAGTTGTAAAAAGCAGTGATATATTAAATTAAAGTACTGAACAAGACAAGACAAATTTGTCACTGTGTAAAACGCATTCATATATACCTCCTTTACAGACTTTTGTTTCTCCAGAGCAGGCTTTCTTGATGCTTTTCTACTTAATTTGCGCTCCAACTCCTTGCTTATTTCCTGTTCACTACCATCTGAAATTTGAGATATTGATCGCAGCATTTTCCGAGCTAGTAATTCCTCTAGAATTGCAGATAAAAGCATATGTCAAGTCAACTTTGTAACTATTTTCTTTTAGCAGTCCGAAATTTTTTGCAACATTTCAAGGTCTTGTGTGGATAAAATACAATCTACGTCTTTATAAACACAAAAGAAAACTTTAATATTTCCCCACCACTTCATTTTGTTTGATAGTGGCTGGTGTTTCAGAACAAGTAAAATACTTCTTATGATATTTTAACTAGTGAAAGAAAAAAATTAGAAAGAGAGTTCTTGTTAGTCATTACAGAGATTACACAGGATATTAATTGCTGTATTACAGTTGGTTTTAAACATTATTATATGTATATCTGTGAGCGTTTCTCGACTGTCATAGTAGATACACAAAAGTAGTGATTGTGTAGCACTTTAAAGAAAATATGATTACTAGTTTAATAACCCTACAACACAAAAGCACACCTCTTTCTGAATCACTTAAAATAGATGCTAAATCTTTATTTTCGTCATTTTCCTCCTCCTCTTCTTGCATTGTTTGTAACATAACCAGTTTAAAATATTCTCCCCTCTTCGCCATCAATTCTTCATGTTTACCAATTTCTACAATCTGACCCGCTGCAACAACAGCAATCATGGTTGCTTTCCGAATGGTTGATAGACGATGAGCAATGATGATAGTGGTTCTGCCCTCACTAGCCTGTTATGATATAATACTTTTTTATAAAATTCCGATAATAAACAAAACCTTGGCACAAAAGTTAGTCGTTTGAAAACAGTGGATTCAAGACAATGTTTTAATATTTCCCATCAACAGTTATAATCACAACATAGAATTTTAAAGAGAATTATTCAAGAATTGTTGAGCGTAAGATGTTAAGGGTGGTATGGTTTTGTGTAATGTCTGCAGCTTGCGCTTTCCATTTTACTAATTATGCATCATTCTCTACACTACTTTGATCCTATTTGAAATTATTAAAATTGTATATAGTTTCTTACCTTTTCAAGAGCAGCTTGTACTACAGATTCACTTTCTGTATCAAGTGCTGATGTTGCTTCATCCAACAACAGAATCTTTGGATCTCTCACGAGAGCACGAGCTATTGCAATGCGCTGTTTTTGGCCACCACTGAGTTGCGCGCCACCTTCACCAACATAGGTATCAAATCCCTGTAGAAATATACATTATAAAAAGAACTTTATAATTACAGATCTACCCCCTAAAAAAATACTGAATTCCAGCAAAAAGTCCATATTTCAGAGGGATAAAATACTGTGACATACATTAGGTAAAGCGGTTATAAAATCATAAGCATTTGCATTCTTAGCAGCAGTTTCAATCATCTCTTGTGTTGCATCCGAATGACCCATTCTAATATTATCAGCAATAGATGCATCAAAAAGAACTGGTTCTTGTGACACTACACCAATATGTTTACGTAAGTATCGCACATTAATATCTTTGATATTGTTGTTATCAATGAGAACCTATGGTAAAAATGCATCATAGCGTTACAGTAAATATAAGGAAACAGCAAGACGTCGGAGGGCAACATGGGTAAACATTATAGTGATATTAGGCCAATTTAACGTTTTCCAGTTTCCAGGAAGAAAAAGAAAAATAATATTGTTAACTACCATTTTTGAATCGTTTAGACTAATTTAGACTACTTTAGTGGCATTGGCATTGTTAGTGGCATTGCCTGAAATGTTGCTTAAAGTAGTTTTCAGTATTTAATTGTTATTATTTTTAAAATTTAAGCACTTTCAAGACTCAAATTTGTCTTCTAGTATGAATCAAATTTAAATCCTGCTTTATATTTCTGATGCTCTCTAGGAAAATCGACCACTTCTCTTTTCGTATTAAAAAATACGAAATACGGAAATTTCGTATTAAAAAATACGGATTTCGTATTTTAAAATACGCGTATTTTTAAAAATACGAAATACGAATTTTCGTATTTTTAAAAATACGCAATTCTATTTTTAAAAAAATACGAAATTCGTATTTCGTATTTTTGAAAAATACGAAATACGAATTTCGAATTTTTTTAAAATAGAAAATACGAAATTCATATTTTTTAAAAATAGAAAATACGAAATTCTATTTTTAAAAATAGAATTTCGTATTTTTAAAAATGTTAGTGTATCAAGGAGTGGTTAAATAAACTAAATGGAAAAATCACTCAATTTTACAAGTTTGTTTTTAATAGGTTTTTAATTGGCCTAATGATTTCACAGTGACGTTTTTTCATCACTTTAGAATGAAATACAGCAACTCTAAAGCTTCGGTGGGACGTTTTCTCGTCATTTTAGAATGATATACGGCAACTTTAGAGCTTCGCAGGAACGTTTTCTCGTCACTTTAGAATGGAATACGGCAACTTTAGAGCTTCGCAGAGACGTTTTCTCGTCATTTTAGAATGATATACGGCAACTTTAAAGCTTCGCAGGGACGTTTTCTTGTCATTTTAGAATGAAATACGGCAACTTTAGAGGTTCGCAGGGACGTTTTCTCGTCATTTTAGAATGAAATACGGCAACCTTAGAGGTTCGCAGGGACGTTTTCTTGTCATTTTGGAATGAAATATGGCAACTTTAAAGCTTCGCAGAGACGTTTTCTCCTCATTTTAGAATGAAATACGGCATCTTTAGAGCTTCACAGAGACGTTTTCTCGTCATTTTGGAATGAAATACGGCAACTTTAGAGCTTCGCAGAGACGTTTTCTCGTCATTTTGGAATGAAATACGGCAACTTTAGAGCTTCGCAGAGACGTTTTCTTGTCATTTTAGAATGAAATACGGCAACTTTAAAGCTTCGCAGAGACGTTTTCTCGACATTTAAAAATGAAATACGGCAACTTTAGAGCTTCGCATTGACGTTTTCTCGTCATTTTAGAATGAAATACGGCAACTTTAAAGCTTCGCAGAGACGTTTTCTCGTCATTTTAGAATGAAATACGGCAACTTTAGAGCTTCGCAGAGACGTTTTCTCGTCATTTAAGAATGAAATACGGCAACTTTAGAGCTTCGCATTGACATTTTCTCGTCATTTTAGAATGATATACGGCAACTCTAGAGCTTCGCATTGACGTTTTCTCGTCATTTTAGAATCAAATACGGCATCTTTAGAGGTTCGCAGGGACGTTTTCTCATCATTTTAGAATGAAATACGGCAACTTTAAAGCTTCGCAGAGACGTTTTCTCGTCATTTTAGAATGAAATACAGCATCTTTAGAACTTCACAGAGACGTTTTATCGTCATTTTGGAATGAAATACGGCAAACACCACGTTTCAAAATCATTTCAGAATAGTTTCAAAATTGTTTCAAAATCGTTTCAGAACAGTTTCAATTCGTATCAAAAATGAAACGATCTCGGAGACGATCCCTAACCAGACATTACTTTTTTATATGTTTGTATTTTAAATCTACAGCGTATTTTTAGAAATACGTATTTTTTAATACTAATTTCGTATTTTTAAAAATACGAAATTCGTATTTAAAAATACGAATTCCGTATTTTTTGAAAATACGTAATATTGTTTTTAAAAAAATACGCGTATTTTTAAATACGCAATTCGTATTTTTAAAAATATGAAATACGGAATTCTATTGTTTTAAAAATACGAATTAAAAATAGAAGCGGTCGAGAGAGCATCACATTTTATAAATTAATGATTGATTATTTCAAAAAAAAGGAAGGCAAACAAAAGAAGTACATACACTGCCATCATGCACATCATAAAACCTTTGTACAAGCTTAACTGTTGTTGATTTACCACAACCACTCTCGCCGACAAGAGCACATGTAGTTCCAGTGGGGATGTGAAGATCTAAGTTTTGTAATATCTAAGAAAAAATGAGATCACATTACATATTTGTATTATGTTTCAAAAAATAATATTATACCATGCCCTGGTCTCCCCCCCCCCCCCCCCCCTCCAAAAAAAAAACAATTAGGCTTTTAAATGGGGGACACTGTTATGCATTTTTTTAATTCTGTAAATTTCTGTAATGCATTATTCTGTTTTCATGGCAGTATTTTTATCCTTTAATTTCGATTATTGAGTCATACACATAAAGTACAATGCTAAAATTCCTTTAAGGCAGGTTTCCACTCCAGTGAATGTGGTCGAATCGATCGATGTTGATCGATGTTACTAAAAATAGAACATTACATAGTCTTCCTAGATCAACATCGGCCTTGGAAGTCGAATTCAATCAAATTTAAAAGTAGGATTGCTTTCTACTTTTTCGTCGATCGATTGAAATTTATCCAAGGAGATTGATTTACACTGACGTGATGTAAAAAAATTGTTGAAGAAATGAACATTCACTGAAAAGCGGGAAAAAGAGAAAAATGGCTGAAAACATTTTAAACAAACGAAAATTTAATTGCATATTTGATGCAGCAACAGCAAACACTATTTAACACGAGCAACGGTTAAAAGATGAAAATGCATCACTGATAAGTGATTATTCGCAGATAAATGTTGAGGAATTTAGATAATATTTATAGAATAAGTTTGCGGATTTCAGTGTCTTAGGACAATACCTTAAAACGTTTTTTAAGACAGTCTGATTAAACAAAGAGTTTGTAGGGAAATGGCTAAGAAATTTTAGAAGAATATTTAAAAATATTTTTGTTTATCATATTTTTATATGTCATGAAATTCTAAGTACATGCTTAATATCATTATTTCATATCAAATTTGTGTTATTGTTTTGAAATAAATTTGAATGAGTCCCCATCGATAGGAACGGTCGAATTTAAGTGAAAACCAATTCTCATAAAAACGCCATCAATCGATTCGATCGACGTCGATCGATTTGACCACATTCGTTTGAGTGGAAACCCACCTTTAAATTCAATTCTCAAGAAAAAATGTTTACTAACATTGCATCAACTTTTCTTTCCAAAGTTACGTCAATAAAATGGATATATAACAGGTTTGTTAAAAATTTGAAATAATAAAATGTTAAGAGCTTTTAGTGTTAAAATTTGGGAAAAAACGCTAAAAAACATAAAAACTATCCATATATTTTAGGAGATTAAACTTTAGGAGGAAATAAAGAGTTACTGATAATTTCTAACATAACCTATTTTTAAAATGTGATAATACAAGATAACTAGTTAAAAATAAAAAAGTGTTCACAGGATAAACAATTTTACAAGATTTTAGGAGTGTCCCCAATTTCTTATATTACGAAGGAGATTTTAGATGTGGCCACCCTGTAAAAAGGTAATGTTGTAGAAAAACAAGGATCAGATGAAAAGCAAATAAACATACCGAAGTATAAATACACTTATCATATTTTTTCTTCTGGAAATTAATGCAACTTACCTTTATATCAGGTCGACTAGGGTAGTTAAATTTACAGTTGATAAAACTGATATCCCCTGATATCTTTGGTTTACTGCCTTCTTCACTGAAAGAATCTATAACAGGGCATCTATCCATCAAATTATAAATGTAATATGCTGCTCCTCTTGCTACCATAAATGCCTCAACATTAGGTCCAACTTGTCCAACTTGTGCTGCTCCAATCAAAACAGAGAAAAACACAATCAAAAGATCTCCACCAGATAATTTACCATCAACAACCAATTCACCTCCATACCTATATAGAATATATTGTTTCCACATATAAAAATATATACTTTTAATAATCATGGTAGAAGGGTTGAGAGTGGGGTGTAGGTGGAGCTTTTCTTCCCCACTTTTTGTTGGTTGTGCTTTGTTTGGTAAATGTCCATATAATTTTCTGGGGGTTAAATTTATTTTTTGCGCTAGTCATACAGATTCAATGATCCATAGACGCCATTAATATAAACTACTAGTGGGTGGCCCGTGGAAAAATCCATGGGTTTCCGTCCTTTTAATAACTCATTGCATGCGTCTCGCTACTTGCAGTACCATTTTGAGTGACAGAACATGTGGGCAGGCGGGCGGGCGGACGGACGGACATGCATTCTGAAAAAAGGAATCGGGACCCAGGTTAAAAAAACTTACCAAAATTGGTCCCAGGTGGTCCCTAGTGACCCACGCAGTGCAAAATGACTGACGTCACCACCTCGTTTCCAAGTTATTTGGCCTCACCTCAAAGTTTTAAGTGCACTGCAATGGCTTCATTAATTTAAAGTAACGTATTGACATTAAAGTAGTGTTATTGACGTTGCGCCGTAACGTCAGAAAATTTAACATATTAGACATGCATTTAATGGCAGCATCAAGGGAAAATGAACAAATCCACTTTGCCTGTTACAGACAGACACAGACAGACACACACACACACACACACACACTCTTAGCGTATTATTATACTAGTCGATAAAGCCCGTGGAAAAATCCATGAGGCAGGATAAAAATGAAAAAGTAACAACACACAGTCTCTGTATTATTATAGAGATAGATTGTACTCATATAACATAGACTTCCATTTATTCATTGTAACGTGTTTACTGTATTTTATTTCCAAGATAAACTCCTATTTCTTATGGGCACTGTTACAAATAAGGGTCTTACAACATGTCTCAAGCATTTTCATATGTCAGCTTTGTAAGGCTCACAGATACAACACTTGCTTATTAACAATGCACTATAATATAGTGTATTGTTAATAAGCAAGTGCTGTAAGCATTGATAACTCACCAAAAGGCTACGGCACATAACCCAAATATAACTGAATTAAACAGTGCAAAAGCAAAACCACTTGATATTCCTTTCTTGATACCAGCTTTCTCAGCCTCTAACAGCTTGGATTTGTATCTAAAAGTGGACTTAAAAAAATAGACCTTTGTGCTTGAAATAGCTGTTGACATATATGAAATACTTCATCATAGTATTCTTGCCTTTAATTGTAAATATTTTTCTAGAAAATTCTTATATTATACATTATAGTGTTATGCTGTCATTAGGACTTTTTTAGATAAAAATACATCAAAGAAAAAAAAGGAACCTTTTTGCAAGAGCTTTTAGGTTTCCTTGCTGCGTGTGTGTAAACTTTCACAGCAAAAAGAAAAATGTTGAAGCAAAATCTGCAAAACTCTAAACTTCACACTTTATTTCTTATCCATGCACAAAAAACTTAACAAGAACCGGCATACCTCATAATCTCTTTTTCTTCACCACCAAAAGCAACTACAGTTCGAATGGAGCTTAGCACTTCCTCTGCAATAGAACCAGCTTTTGCGTAAGCAGTTTGTTCTTCACTTGTTATCATTGCAATCACCTTAAATTAGAAAGTGATTTCGATATTTCTTATTCCTTAGAAAGTCTTTTCAACATCAAACCAATATTAACACTTGCTCTTTTACACAGATCTTTGTGTGTTACTCTGGATAACTGTCCACATACATCAGTTTTTTTTAAGATGGTATTAAGGCAGGCATGCCAACAAGGTATGTTGCATCTTCCAGAATCTTTTGACAAATGATGAAGATGTATAACACTTACTTTTCCTGTGATGTATGCTGCAAAGATCAGCAATGGTGACATAGCCATTATTACAAGAGTTAATTGCCAGCCATAACCAAACCCTATCGCCATTCCTGCAACCAACATGGCAATAGCTTGCTGCAATGAACCAATTTTATCACCAATTCCATTTTGAATTTTGGTTATATCACTAAATTTTAAGAATAGTATGACTAATAGTTTGAGTGACTTGTCTTCTTTATATTTCAAACCTGATTAGCTGTTCAAATTAATTGAAATACCGTAAATTTTCGATTAAGCGCTGCCCTCGATTAAGCGCGGCCCTCTAATAACTGCCGCATTTTTTAGACTTCTTTTTGAATAAGCGCCGCCCTCGAATAAGCACCGCACCTTAGACTGTAAATGCGGCGCTTATTCGAAGCATTAATTGATAAAGAAGGTTCGATAAGACTATAACGTTATATTTTATAGTGGACCAATTCTTGGCCATTTTTTCTTGTCAAAAGATATCTTATCAATTTCAACATGACTATATTTTGTTTTCTTCTTTATCAGTTCATGATGTAGAATGTTAGCATCACGTAGTTGTTTGGTAAAGCAGATGACTTTCTATTTTTTTAGTAAATCTTTAGTTTTTGAATAAGCGCCGCCCTCGATTAAGCGCTGCACCAAAAAAGTCGAGTTTTGATAAAGCGCCGCGGCGCCTAATCGAGGATTTACGGTATATCACATTCGCTTTTCCCTGCAAAATAGTTTGTGGTTACCATAGCACTATGTTGGCTTAATGCAGGCACACAAAATACAGCTATTATTGTAGAGATGTTATTAATTAAAATTATTAATAAAATGATAAAAAATATATAATAAGTACACTTTCTCCTTTTGCTTTGAAAGAATTCAAGTATACTATAAGTATACTAAATTTCTAAAATCTATCATTATCTTTCTGAGTTTTTTTTATATTTTGTTCATTAGCAATAAAACAGACATATATTTGAATATAAATCCAGTTCGCAAAAAAATGGCTGATTTTTATTTTATTGCAATCATTATAAAAAACATGAGGCACAAACGATTAATGACAAAATGGGATTCACAAAATTAAGATTTTTAAGAGATTTACAGCTCTCAAGTTTTAACACATGCCATATACAAGGTGATTTGGAAATTCGCGAATTAAGGCACAATGTGAATCCAGGTGTTTAGGATATAATATTGTCATATGCGGTCATAACGATTTGTCGTGTCACAGGCTAACTATTGATTTTAGTCAAAATAAAAGATAATAAATATGAAAATGAAAATGAAAAGATGACATTTTAGTGCGCAATTTTTAAGCTGCAAATTTCTAATTGGAACCCTGTAAAAATTTGATACAACTGTATATTCCAGGCCTATCAATAAGGGGAGAGCAATTGCTCTTGCTCACGCAAAGGCTCGCCTAATTCTGAGAAATGAGAAACTAGCTGAGCCATTAATTGCTCCCCCAATTCAAAATTTTTTTTCTGGCTGAGCAATATTAATTCATCTCACATGGAAATCAATGTCCTCTTTCTTATTATTTACAGTAAAAAAGAACCAAAATATTATAAAAAAGATAAAATAATATAAATAAAAAAGATTTTGTGATAAAATATGCGTTTATAATCTTATTCTATTTATTCAGATTGCTCGCCCAGTTTAAATTATTGTAACCTTGGGGGAGCGATTTATAGCTCTGGTGTTATTTTCTTATTGATAGGCCTGATATTCCCATCGTGATTTGTCCATGATGCTGTAACATTTTGACGCAATAACATTTAACGTAAAGAGGGATAATTTTTTAAATTCTAAATTGAACCATGTATATACTTACTCGGCTAATCGTGTACTCAATTCTCCTGAATCAGTTGTATCAAACCAACCAATATCCTGACGTAATATAGATTTAAAGCATTGCGTTCGAATTACAAAAGCTTGTCGTATGCTCGCAAACAGCCACAAAGTGTTTTGTAAGTAACCTAAGACAATTGTTGCAATGGCAACATAAACATAGTAAAGAGCAAATTCCTGCATGGCACCTTCAATGTCTAATGGCTTGTCACTTTCAACATTTATAAAATCGTTGATTATTTCACCAAACAGAATAAATGAAACAGGTTGAGCAACTCCATTTCCAATTGCAGCTATAGTAGCAATGAACATTAAGAGCCAATCCAGTGATGTAGCATAGCGAAACTAAAGGAACACGCAAATGAACATTTTTAGTTTTAATGAAATTGACATGTGTTCATCTTTTTTTCAAAAGGAGTTATAACAGTGGACTATAACCAGAGGTTAGATTCCTATAATAGGTGCTAAAAAACAAAGTTGAGCAAAATGTTGTTTCGCTAATTAAAATTGCGTCTGCTCTAGTTTATTTATTTGGAAAATGAAAATTATCTTATTTTATATTTTTACCTTATGCACACAATTTTTTCATGGATTTCACTAAACATTTCTTAGTTTAGTTTAGCAATATATTTAATTTCACTCATCCCATTAAATGTTTTTCTTCACAATTCACACAATAAGGTCAAGAGCACAAGATTTGTGGATGTTATATTTTAATAACTATCACAAGAGTTTCAACTTTGTTATTATCAATGCCAGTACATTCTAAGGACTACAAATTAAAAATGTTTTCGCTAACTATTACCCACTGCAAATTTCAAACAAAAAAAACAAAAATAATCTTTTTTATTATTTAGTACAACTCTGCATCAAAAAAATCATGATGAAATCATCATTTTTCTGTTGACGTCATCAAATTTACTATTGTGGTCAAAAATTAAACTTTTAAATATTTTTAGAATTAATTTTTAAATATATAATAAATGTCATTTTTGTCAATTGCAATCCAATAATACATGACACACATATAATTGATGGAAACTTAAAATTAGTAAGAATTTTCCATTAAAAAAAATTGCATTTTTAATATCTCGCCTGCGAGTCATTAACACGCTTTTTTTACGCCAATTTTTTCTTTTTTAGAAAAACTGCCTTTGGGTGGATTTGAACCCACAACCTCTGGGTTCAAGTTATGACGCCTTAGCCAACTGAGCTATTACGTCTTAAGTAAAAATATTGAATTTGACAGCTTTTATATTATTAATAATCATAATAATCAAATAAACCGGTTCGACGGCTGGTGAATTAACGCAAAATTAACGCAAAATGATTTATTGATGCCAAAATACAAAAGGTTTTTAGAAATTTTTATGGGAAATAACTCCTTTCAGTGAAATAAAGTTGTGTTGTGACTTTCAAGTTCTAAAAATAATCCTAATGAATTTCCCCCGTTATAAGGATTTGATGGGAATTTTTACGTGGTATTTTCGAGAAATGGCCAGGGTCTCAGAGGTATGGGTCCTAAAACATTTACATGCAGGTGTCTAATAGATGAATATAAAAAGTGCGTATATATATCATAGCCATGCATCATATCCCTCACGCCAGAAACAACTGTAAATCAATTTTTAGGTTTTGTGAAATATATATATTGCTGCAGCGATGTGTAATTGACATTGACATTTGACATGCAAGATAGTTTATGTAGCCCCTGCATCTTGTATTTTTTTCAGAAACTAGTAAGAATGGGTTAAAGATATATGCTCCTGGGAAAGGTAAAATTCCTTATTCTAAAAGCATGGGCACATGATGATAAGGACCACATTATTTTAAACATACACTGGAGAAACAAATAATATCAAAGGCAATACTAGACCAACTAAAACAACAACTGTCATTTTAAGTTGTCTTCTTATGTTGACCTGAGTTTGCAGGGCTGAGGTTTTAAAAACTAACATAACTGTAGATAGTTTATGACACAGAAAACAATCAGACAATTATTTTTCACACTATCAGTTCCTTAGCAACTTTTAGTGCTAAAATTATCAAAAGAATAATCAACTTTGAGCGCTGGGCTTTAAACCGCAATACCGCAAAACATTGGCCCGTCGCCAAGAGCGCTAAGCCAATCAGAATAACTAAAAACCTGTATTGCCCTCTTGAAAAATCCAGACGGTTAACAATAAAACTTACTAACTCTCCAATAGATACAGCTTGTAATTCTGCTTTCTCATCTTTTTCTTTCTCATCTGAAGATGAACTATAAACAAAGAGACAAAACAAGGTTTGAATTTAAAAGAACAGCAAAGATGTCATGAAGTTAAAAAGAAGTTGACAAAAAATCACTTTTTTTTTTAACTTTATTTTTAAAACGTTAAACTTGCTACATTTTTTTTATTAAGTGTTAAAATTGTACAACATGTTTGTATATATATTCCTACTACACCATTTTCTGAGAAATGTTAAACAACTATAAAAGCTAAATTGTGTGAAAAAACAACAACAACAAAGTGTGCGTCTTTTTATTTTCTGTTCTTACTTTGGTTTATTCAGAAGATGTTCCATCTGATAGTTTTTGGCCCTGTGAAAAGGACTTGTGTTTAGTTCAGTCATTTTTCAAGAAAGATTTCCACTGTTGAGTTATGAAATATATTTAAAGTTGTGCAGTCAAACAGAAAGTAAATTTTCAAATTTGAATAATTCATGTGCAAACATATAAAACAATGTATTCATGTTTAACACAATAACATTAACATATACATAAAATATTTTACATAAGTTTAAATTATTTATGTAAACAATAGAAAAAAGTATGGAAATCCTCTTTTTTATAGTATAAAACCCTCATATTATACAGGTGAAAAAAATATCTAATGTTTTGAAAAATTTGAACTTTGGTGAAATCTGCTAATTTAGTATTTGAGAATTTTTCTTATTTGTTTGCAACAAAAAAAATTGAAAGGCTGATAGAAATCCAACAAATACAAAAGTACTTCAAATGTTTGAAATTTTCATTACCCAAAATTTTATTATATTTTTTTTAAATTTTGTGACATTTAAACTAATCTTTTCGAAAATATATTTAAAAAAAAAAAAAGGATTGCGGATGATTATGATTCACAGAAAAATCTCTGAAGCTGTCTATCAATGACGAATAAACCATGTGAAACAAATATTTGTTTTAATTTGTTTACGTTTAGTTTTATATTGTTTTGTTGTTTTATAATGCAAGAAAAAACCATTGACACATTTCATTGACAGCAAATAAACACTTGCTTTGTGGCATATGTTGACTTTAAAAGCATGCCCTGTAATAGACCCAGCTATTATTTACTTTTTGAACTTCTCAGAAATATCTGACCTGTAGAATATATTTTTAGTATTTTATAAATATAAACAAACATTATAAAAAATACGTACACAGCAAGGCAAAAAATCTCTGCCGAGCAAAAAAATACCAGTCACAAAAATACAACTCCTTCCATATTAGCTAGCTGGAGCTATATAACTAGCTACATAAATGACTGAGCTAGTTTGAGTATTTTGAAGCAAGGACCTAGTTAAATACGGACAGAAAGAAGAGCAAATTTAACATAAGTAAGGATAAGAAATAGCCTGCTAGATATATATACCTTGAACCATTTTCTTTCTCATCTTCTAGTTCTGTGTTTTTGTAAGCTTTGTTGTTGTATCCAACGTCAACAGTGTCAAGAGGCACACCATTTTTTTCTTTTCCATTAACTTGATATTCTGGCATGTTTATCTTATTTAAATATATCTAATGAAAACATAAGTTTGCAGCTAGTATTGCATTGGTGTTGTTGGTGCAGGCGTGTACGTGTACACCAGAGAGATCATGCATGTAGTTAGCTAGTAGGTTTATACTATGCAACTATAGCTTACTAGCTATAGCTAATAACTCGTAACATAACTACCTTGACGAAGAAATTAAGATCTATCGGAGAGAGATAAAATAGGACGATTTGTTAAGTTGCAGCTATGTTTAAGAAAAGTAAAAAAATATCAATATCCTCCCCCGTGTTTCGTTCTCTTTTGTTTACATCCCTCCCGCCCTCCCGCCATGCACAATCAAAACAAACAGAATGGTGCAAATGAGATACTATCACATCGCAACCACCCTCGTCCCCAAGGATTTTTGCTTTTTGAAACGAGAGAATAACAAATGAATATGACAAAGCCATCCTTTTTTGCGCTTTTTTCTCCACACTCACTTTGTAAAGTATGATTTTGAAATGGTTCAAATGCGGAAATTTTCTCAGTCATTTTGCAAGCCAATATGTCCACTTAGTTATAACTTTCTATCCACATTGGAGAACAAAAGTTTGAAATCAAGATGCAAAAGTGGTCCATTGTTTTGCTAGTTTTAAACACTCAACAAAATCCAGTACTTAAAACTCAACGTTGATAACTTAACTTCAAACTTCCTTCTTTAACGTTTATTATTAATTTCATATCAAAATTTTTAAACAATTACAATGAAAAAGGATTTTGAGATTTTCTATAGTAAACTAAAGCTGGATCGCCTTCTTCTGTTTATTCTCAAAAAAAAGCCATAACCATTTAACAGAATATGATCTTTTACAAAAACAGTATCTTCGAATGATAACCAGATATCCTAGACTGTCTGTCTCTTTTAATTCCCAACATCAAACTAGCACAAACAAGTAGTCACTACCATTTCTTTACGAGTTTGCAATTAAAATATTTTCACATTAATTTTAAATTTCTTGCCTACAATGCAGAAATTACATCAAGCAAGCATGCAATAATAAACAAGTTTAATTTGACGGCCAATGCGTTTAAATATTTTTTAATTAACTAAGAAATGGTATTTCAATTATGGATAATAATGTTTTAATTATGCATATTGTTTGTTCAGATTAAATACAAAATATAATGTAATCCTATAAAAATACATTAGAAACGAAAATTTTTGGACTAAATTTGTGTCTGCCGAAAGTTTTTTTCTCCGAAAATTTTGGTTTTTCTAATTCTTTTAAAAAAGGACCAGTGCATAGAAATTATATAGGGTAATTAGAAAATCAATAAAAACTGCAGTTTTTGAACTTATTATTTTCGTTATTTTCACATTTGGCTGAGGTTCTATCTATAAAGTAGAATCCTGAAGATCCTTTTTTAGATCTTGATTGAATATATGTACACTTAAAAAGCTTTTAGCCTTCTTTTTGTGTCATTTTCCGTAATCATTACTTTTAAAATTTGGTTAAAATTCGTTCAAAAGACTTACTTATACATTTTTTGACTTTATAAATCTTGTCCGAAAAATTTTCCGCTTAAATAAAAAATTGTGTCTGAAAGTTTTTCCGCCGAAAATTTTAGTTCTTAATGTAACCTGATAATATTGGTGGTGAAAACAATTGGCATGCCCAAAAAAGCCTTAGTATATTTTTTGAGGTATCATTTCCCGCTTTGAAAATTAAGTCCCTGAAGACTTGGAGAATTTTTTGACAGAAACACAGAGTGTGAAAATATAAAAGGTCTCGAAAATCACCGTCGATTTCGGTATATGATTTTGTCGCTTCGCAATTGGTGTTGAGAAGGCAAATTATTCTTATATTTTCGAACATATTTTTCGTCAAAACCGATGTGTAGAAAAACAGCATGCATGACATGATAGCATCTAAAATCGACATTCTGTTCCTATTGACAACTTTTTGCAAATGAGATACTATCACATCGCAACCACCCCAGGGATTTTTGCCTTTTTAAAACGAGAGAAGAAAACTTGATGATACAACTTATTGTGGAATAAGGAGAAGAGTCCCACTCGATCTATTATCTTTGCAGCACTTGGGGAAATAATGTGCTTTTACCAATATATCTTACATATACACAGTTGTTCCTAAAAAAGGGAAGAATCTTACACTGATCTTAAAACTATTTATTGACACAGGGTGAAATTACACGAAAATATCGAACCACACAAAACATCATTGTAACCAAAATAGAAAGAAGGAAAATAATAAACAAGAATGGGACACGCCTATCCTATTGTTTCGTATTTCACCCCCTCCAGCGTGTAGCATAGTTACATTAAACATCAGTGATACGAATACCATTGTTTTAATTTGCTGACCATTGACTGTTTCTTGTGTTACCTTATTTGCACAGAATCTTACATGGATAGAACTGATTTGGCAGATGGCCATTTTTTTCAAATTTAGCAATCTTCCACACAGGGTTTCTTTTGACATCGAGGTGGTTTAGTAAGCGCTAGCGACTTTGACATCAGGTAACAAATCCTGGGGACGAGGATGCAAATTTGATACGGATGTCTTTATATTTTTGGGATGTTTAATTTTTTCATGGAAAATTTATCTGAACAAGTATATAATATCTGCTTATTTTTATTCTTTATGATTCTGACAAGAAACATTAACGGTTGCTTCCTTACTATCCCATCATCCTTGACTGTATTTTAACTGTCGTCAGGATACATACGGATTGTATTGTTCAAAGTTGCTCATAATTTCTTTTTGATTTAATAACATGAATAGTATAAAATGTTTTTTCATCGTCTGGTATCAATAGCACAAGAATCCTCGTCCATATACAGGTCATCCATATATACAGGCCCTGAGAACAAAGTTTGTATTTTTTTGTAAGTATGGGCGCTAGATAAATCTCGCCTTGTGGAAGATTTGCTTTATAAAAAACGCAGTGGATTTGAAGAAGTTTTGTTTTTGCATTTTTTACATATTTTAATAAAACGTAGTATTATCTTCGTCACAATAAAAAAACGCTTATGATGAAAGCATTAGTTATCTGTCGTAATCTAATTTGAAACTTGCAAACTCATTAAAAATTGAATTTCGAAATTAATTTAATTTTTTTTTAACTGATGGAATGTTCTATAGCTGATGCAGCACATCTAATAATTACGCAGTATAAGCCCAATTAAAAAAAGTTGGCGACTGACCTGCAAACAGGACAGTCCGATGACGTCACGGACAAACAAAAATTATATTCATAGGTGAATTTTTATCATAGCACATCCGTATTTTTCATTCTCAATAGAGAATGTTTCACCCCCGATCATGACGGGCGAGTATAATCCGTGTAAGTCATACTCAGACAGTTTATCCGGATGATGTGTATACATAGGTGATTTTTATATAACATGTTTTTTTTATAAGCAATTGCTCAAAATATGCTTAGGTTATGCTTACTGGCAAAAGGATTTATTAAAATATGCTTATGAAAAACACATGCTCAGAATAAAATATGCTTATTTGAAAAAAAAAAGATTGCATTTGAATTTTGAACATCAGTAATTACAATTTAAATCTCACTTCATGCTGGTTAATTCAGACATGAAGAATAAAAAGAAAAACTGGCAATGAAACGAAAAACATAAAAAACTTCACAGCATTTTCTTAGGCTTTACATAATGCTTAGCATATGCTTAAAAAATGACCAAATTTAAGCATACGGATGCTTATAAATGTCATGCCAACCTCGTCCCCAGGGTCTTGTGGCCCCTGAGCCGTTATTTCGAAGTGGCAACTTATCAGAAAGGCAAAATGCCCTGGGAACGAGGTTGATGTCATGCTTATAAAAAAAAACATGTATAGGATTATTAACCTTTTTTCCAGAAATCTTTTCGCTGTCTTCTCTGATATCAAAAAGGCAAAATCGCTGAGAGCCAGGATGGAAATTATTTAGGTTCGTAAATTAGACACGGCATGCAGGAAGACAAACTAAGAGGACAGTTTCAAAGAAAAACAGCACCCAAATTTGTTCTCGACTGCAATCTCCTTAATTGCACTCTTCATCACTTATTAAAAATCACCCAAGAGCCCTGGGGACGAGATTGTAAATCACCCCGCATTTTTGGAAAGTGTAGGAAGCATGATCTCCTCAGTATAAAAATTGCTGAGGATTTGTTCTTGTAATTATTGTTAAAAAATTTTGAGGTAAAAGTTCCTGATGTTGTATTTAGAGGCAGTAAAAACACGTGTGAACGCTACTCTATATATTTTCAACTGAACTTAATGTCTCGATAACCTCAAACACAACACCTGACGACAGCATATTTGCTGTGACGTCATCCAGATGTACGAAAGAGTGTCTGAACAAATAGTAATACCAGAAAAGAAAATTTTTTATGTTAAAAGATTTTAATGGAAGCTTCAGGTTGGGAAAATGAATGTAGAGAACAATGAAAAAGTAACTATAGCAACAGGAATGGCAACAACAAAGAGGTTATCTAACAAAAACAAATAACAGTAATAGCACCCTCGTCCCCAGTGTTTTTTGACTTTTTGATATGAGAACGTTCTCTCTCATATCAAAAGGCAAAAACCTTGGGGACGAGGGTGCAGTAATATAATAGTATATAATACAAACATTAAAATTTAAATGCATCATATAAATGATGCGAAGAGGTGGTATTGGTGATTTATGACATAAGTGTGGTTAAGTTTATGAAATTAAAAACGAGGAGAGGAACTATGGCTTATAGAGGGAGATGCAGATTGTTTGGATGATATAATACAGAAGGAAAAGAGCATATAGATAACCATTCTCATCCACAGAGCTCTTTGAGATAACCCTCGAAAGTAAAGTGTTTTTATCTCAAAGAGCTCTGGGGACGAGAATTATAGATAGCAACTAAAAATGAATGTAAACAAATGAAATTGTTACCAAAGGCAGCTGTGTTGTAGGACAACAATGGTGATATATACGAAAAATGGGAATCGTAATGCATAGTCAGGATATGCCATAAGCTTCTGTACATCCTCATACCGGGGGTCCTCTTTGCCTCCTCTGAGCCGTACCCTAACGGCTAACTATCAAATTATTCAAAAACGCACGAGGTTGGCTTATTATTCACAATAGTTAGGTAATGCTACTACAAGAAATTCAAAAAAAATTTAAAATACATAGAAAACAAGTCAAATCGATTTCACAGGCAAAAGAAGACTAAAAAAAGCACACGATGAAGTTGGTGATAAACACCCAAAACATACCGTTTGGACGGTATCGGTATCAACCTCGTCCCCAGGACTCTTCTTCGCCAATAATATTTTGACAGGGCCGTTCCCGCTCAATCGCGATTGATTAATTGCGCTATTCGAAAGAATTTGTTTGATTTGTGAAGTTTTGAGGTGTTTTTAAACATGACAAGTATCAGTAAATTGTATGTACCGTTAGATTACAAAATGGGAGTATCGCACACAAACATCAAATTTTGTCTAGAACTTCATTTAGTCGGAACTTTTCGGGCTAGCCGGACCCCTTCTCCCGAGCTCATCCCTCGTCCCCTGGGTTTGTTGTTGCCTGATGTCAGAGCCGTTGTCGCTTAAAAGGCAGGAAATAAGATTCCTTTAGCCCAGGTTGACCTATACACGCTTTATTTTTATACACACACTTTTATACAAAACAAACAGAATCGCCTGATTTATTTTACAAAAAATAAGAACAAAACGACAAAACCTCAAATACTTGTTTCCACAAGAAAAACGAACCTGAAATTTTCCCATAAAATAAAAACATTCCAGAATGTAAATTTTCTCTCAAGCTACTGATAATAGCTTTTGCTTTTTATCGTTTCTCTTTCGCACAACGACGCGAAAAATAATTTATATTTTGCAATTGTTCACAAACACATTAAGATTAGAACAGAGACATACAATCACATAAATTTCGGAGAACAAAAAAAAGGAAAAAAAATATAAATAAGAACCAAATAAGGTTGATTTTTGAAATTGTGTTTAATTGAAAGGAGTTCGGAAAATTGATTTTGACTAGAGGGCCGAAAAAGCCCCTCTGCCGCATTGCACATTACGTCATTTTATAGATAGTGTTTTTCCAGATCCCCTGGGTACCATAATGGTAGCAAGATAACACAACAAAAGAGAGGGAGAGGAAGCAACTTCCAATCCAACTTTCGCTATCGTTTAGGAACCCAGTAATCAAACCTGAGGAAGCTTTCTTATTCGATTCTTGACAGTTTTTAATGCATAAGTAATTATGACGCGAAGCTGTATTTTTTGGTATAAAAAGAGATACTGAACTTTTGACTGGACCCTTATCAATATACCCTCCTATTTCCTCTGCTGTCCACTGAAAGAAAACTGGTGGGCTTTGACGGTCTTTTTTAACAATTTTTATGGAAATGTATAATAAATATGTTAAATGTTTCAACTTCTTTGTTCACTGACAAGTTTCTGGCATGGTGATTTCCTCAGTTAGCTAGCTAGCTACACAATTCAGGCGCAGGATCTAGGCAATTTTTTTACTATATGTATGTCAGAGGCGTAGAATATATATATATAAAAAAATAATGCTGGAGTCTTGATGTGTTCTACGCCATTGCTTCTAAAACGAGTTTTACGACACTAATCCGCCAAGTTGTTTTCTTCAACAAGACCCAGTTGGGCAGATATCCACTATCAATCGCCCGGTGCCCCTAGACCACCATATCTTCAACAAAGGGGAATGGAGACGAGCTGGTATTAAGGACCACCCAACAATTCAGCTAGGACTATCCACACAAAATCGTCGTTAGGTTTTATTCAAGTCATGCATCTTCCTCCTAAAAAATATTCTTGAACATTTTGATTGGCAGAGTTGAGTTTCTTCAGCATCTTTCTCGTTGCTGTACCTAAAAATTATAAAACATTTTTGAATGCTGGAAGTGTTTGCTTCATTTTCTGTACAGAAATACGAAATCAGCGAAAAACAGGCATTGTTTATTACATTAGTCACGGTTGATCGGCTATGGCATTGTTTTTTAAACTAATCAGCTTGAATTTTCGAGAATTTAAACCAATCAGGATATTTTAAAATCATAACAAACTTTTTTAATCAACATGTGAGGCGAAGTAAACTTTTTTTGATAACTAAAGTCAATTTTATTTGAAAAATAAAATCACTATAAAGCTTATAAAGCTAACAAAAACAAATGATACCATTCGGTATAGAAGACTTAAAAAAACTTAACGAAAATGTTTAGCTCAATGCCTACTTAAAATGTCAACATTTTACAACCTTTTAGTTATAAGTAGAAAGGATAACTATCTCTCTTCCCCGCCCTCATCAAAAATATCAAAAAAGGAAAAATGATGAGTTTAGTTTACTAGACTTTTGTTATAAGATAAACGTTAGAAATTAGCTAAACAAAAGATGTAGCAACCTGACACCACATACAGCTAAATTCGGCACAAAATTGACTGCTATTCTCAGTCCAATATTTTGCACGTTTTGATTAGCTAAGATTATAAACAAAACATTCTAGCCATAGTAACAAATAAGGAGAAACACATAGCTTAGCTATTATAAAAACAAAAAAAAATAACAAAAACAACTAACCTTAAAGATATTGTGCAGTGATCCTTGTTTGTTTTTACATGGGCAGGAAGATAGTACTCTGCAGGTTAATTTCTTTGCATTAAATAAAAATCAACTTGTAGCATGTTTTTGTAGCATGTCAGGAAATGGTAACATAGAATTACATTTAAGTTCCTCTAGCAATTTGGCATAAATTTCATGTATCCCATCAGAATTTTCTCATTCGAAAACCAACTTCACATGCTCTCGCAAGCTGTTGCTACCCATGTTGATAGCGGATAGATCCTATCTATCGAACATGTGCTACCGATATTTATACCAAACGCCTATAATCTTTATCAATACCTAAAAACAACCTTGACAGGGTTTTTGTGCTATAAGGTCTAGTTCCACGGTCAAACCCTTATGAAAGGACATACCGAAGTTATGCCTAGAAACAACCTTGACAGGGTTTGTGCGCTATAACGTCTAGTGCTACGGTCAAACTCTTACGGAAGAAATTATCATAGTAATACCTAGAAACAACCTTGACAGGGTTTGTGTGCTATAAAGCATTATGGCCAAACCCTTACAAAGAAACATTCTATGGTTATACCTATAAACAACCTTGACAGGGTTTGTGTGTTATGAAGTATACGATTACAGTCTGACATAAAATAGGTAAGCCCAACATCGGTTAATTGAATTTGTGTTGTGAGGTATGTGATATAGTAGATAAGGCGAAGCAAACAAAGAAGTAGATTTTTGTCTCCGGAATCCGGGTATAATTTAAAAACACCAGGATTTATTTCGCAAATTATTTTTCTGCGCAATATTTGGCTCATTTTTTTACTACGTCGCATGACATGGTTGACATAGTCTAAATCCGCGCCTGTAATTCTAGCATACAGAGGTACTTTTTCGCCATTTTCGCTTTCCTGCCTCAATGCAAGATGACTTTGTTTTACACATTCGTTTCATATGGAGACCCCTAGTAATAATTTATTTTGTATGTGGTTATCCTCACTAATTTTGAGTATATATAGTTAGCTATAGCTAGCAAATTGGAATAATCCTGTCTTTCATCCTATCCTGCCTTTAGACACAGTCACTACGACTTAAAATCAAGTCAAAAATGTGGATGGATCAACACACCGATTGCCCTTTTAAATACGGCAAACATATTTTGTCAATTGAAACTTTTTTTTAAACTTATCAGATTTCTAAGATGCATTTGCTAACAGTTCTTTCCTGTAAAAGCTGTTTTTAAAAACTCAAAAGAAATCCTTTGAGATTATCTCTGTGACAGGCAAATTGAATGTGTTCATTTTCCTTTAAAGTTAGCCAAAAACGCTTTATTTGTTAACATTTATCATGTTACGGCACAACGTCTATGCATTAGACGGACGTCAATAGCATTTTTAAAATTAACGAAGCCTTTGCATTGCGCTTTTATGTTTATGACCTTATCTCTTAGAAATGACTGGAAATAACTGATGTCAGCTCCCATGTGGGTAACTAGGAGCCATAGGGGACCAAATTGGGTAAGTTCCCCAAACCTGGGTCATACTATTCATTTCAGAACGGACAGATTGATGACATCATCAAAATCTTTTCAACCAGTCATCAAAAGTACAAAATCCTACGCATTTTCTTGATTAGCGTTTAAACTTTCCAAATTTCTATTGTTCATTGGTGGGTCTCTGCTAAAATCACCAAAATCTTCTTAACCACATGATCCTATACATCATAAAGATTAGCGTTTCAGGTTCTACACAATACAGGCAATGGATAAAAATGTTTTAATATATTTTATGTATTGACGGGTAAGTGCTGACGTCATCAACATTTAATCCACTTAGGCAGATGACAATGACAAAAATCCAATTTTTTTCAAATAGATTTTTCCACAGGCTTATTGACTAGTATACTTTTTTAAAAAATATTTCTTTTTAAAAGAGAAGAAAGTTTAATTTAACCACTGGTGAGAAAAACGGCATATATTCTAATTATTAAACATTCATAATTAAATTTATAGTGGGGTCAAAAGATGTAAAATATTGGCAAAATCGTGCAAATTTTGATACAAGCAAATCCTTTGGCACAATGGTGCCTCAACATATATATTGCCAAAAACCGTTGAGAACCGGGCAATTTTCATCCAATATGGCGGAATTTGGGTACCTGGGCCTGGACATGCCCAAAACCAATTTTTGCCCAAGTAGAGATCCAGTATATTTGTAATATTTCCATTGTTAACCTTGCAGTGTATATCAAATTGTATATTATTGGACGTAAAACATTACTATGCAAGCCTTAAGCAATAAATTTTGCAATTTTGTTTAGTTACTTGGGCCCAGACCCCCAAAAACGTTCTTGGTTCCAGCGTTTTTGTGGACCAAAAGTAAATTTTCATGTTATATACCGATGGATTGTAAATTTTATCCTGGTTCATCTTTAACGAAACAATCATACCAAAAACTGCCTATTTTGGGGGTTATGGGGCAACAGGTGCCCCATTATTGCCCAGCTTTTTTTGAGCCCAAAAAAGGAGGTTTCCAAAAATTGTCATGTTACATACCGTTAGATAGCAAATTTCATGCTGATAAAACTTTACAGAAACAGTCCCATCTTAAGATACTTCGTTTTCGGGATAGGAGGCATATAAATCTTTAGATATATACTAGAAAATTAAAACGCTGTTATTCTTCTAACATAATATAACTTCTAACATGACATATCTAATGATATTAAAGTACTTAATTGTTTTTATCAATACATTCACCGCCACATTGACATAATTCAGTGCAGTGCAAAGATTGCTGACGACATTTACAACGTCCACTGCATGCTGATTTACAATTACACTTAATCAACTCTCTACACGACTTAGAGGTTTCAGCAAGGCACATCCAAATTGGCGATAATTTATCATCTTGCAATTTCCATCCCCACTTTTCAGCTTCTGGCATGTCTAGCATTTTTGCTGAAGCGTTACTCCAGATGAAACTAAAAGTAATGAAATAACTACAAGCTTCTAGAATATCACCGTTATTTAATTGAATTCTAAAAGTGATCTAATCTAGCAAATATCAAGTAACAAATAAACACCTTCTTCTTGATAGCTATAAAAAATAAAAATTCCGTTTGATATTCTGTAAATTATATATTTACCTAGCTTGGTACATTGCTCTTTTAAGATGATGTAACAGTGAATCTTTTGTTGGTGGTAGACTTTCACTTGTTCTTCCTTTTTTTGTAAATAAATATCGTCTGCATTCGTTTACATCATCTAACATACTTGTTCGATTGTATAAGAGTACAACATATCTTTCAATGATTTGTAAGTCGGATGAATCAACCTCTTCAAAATCTTTCACCGCTATCAAGCTATAGAAAATATGTGAGCAATAATGTATAAACAAAATCAAAATAATTCGCAAATGTTTTACTCAGAACTTAGTTTCTCCTACCTTCTAACAGAGGTCAGATAGCTATACTACATTCTGACAAACTACATTCTGGCAAACTACATTCTGATAAATCCCTGCATTCCGCTTCAAAGTAACAAAAAAACTAAATAAAAAAAATTCAAACTTGTTCAATGAGTGTGTTAATTCAGGATAAATCGTCCAAACATTCCAACATATCTTCTTTCCTCTTCCACAAAATGACGAGACCGTATCACAACCTGTCAGAGCAAACCACAATGGAAGTGCCTCACATTTTTCCTTTCCCAACGATATTGATAATAAGTGTACTGGAATCCATCGTTTGGTTTTACCAAATCCAAATTCTATCCAGAGCTCTTCTAAGTCTAATTGCTGAAACATGCTTAAAGCAATTACAACAATATCAGTATCGACAGTTCTTATTAATACTTTCCTATGTCCAACGATATTCATGTCTCTCAAGTGAACAAATATTCGGGAATCTGCTTCCTCATGGTTACACGGAGACAGCTCACTAATGGCAACAGGTTCACTTGCTAAAGTATATTCGCTACATGTGGCTATTAGAACTTATGTTTTCTTATAATAGTAGCCGCCTTAACTAAACAAACACCATCATTTTTAAAATCGCATGCGTCATATATTGCATGTCCACAGCGATCCGACACAGTTAATAGAATTTCTCTTCCTTTTTTAATTGCTGATAGTTCTGGTAACAGGTATAATAATCTCTCTTTGAAACGACTAGGGTGTATGTACATTTCAATACTTCCATATTTCACCATCCTGTTTTTATACAGAGTTAGGAGGTCGCATAAACGAAAAACGGGAGTTTCAGAAACACTATCTAAAACTAACTTGATATATTCTACTATTTCTGCTTCCACTATACCTTGAATTACCAGTCCTTCTTTTTCTGTCTTTGTTTTGCTGTCGTGATCGCGAACTCTGTTATATAATTTTGCTAAACATCCCGCATGATACTGTGCTTCAATAGCTACTAGATCACCTTCGCTCAATTTTGCTAGTAATTTCTGGTCAAGTAACGTCTCTGCTGCATTACGAACCTTAAGAGGAAGTTTATATAATATATTTTTACTTTACTATGTTTCCTTAAAATCGATTTATTGAAATTTATCAGCAAAATAAAAGATAATATCGTGAGATTAACCAGACAAAACTAATAATGCAATATAAAAATTGAAACTACTATACTCACATTTTCATTAAGTTTCATTGTTGTTGCTTTGCGCAGCTTTTCTTTGGTGTCAGAGTCACAAATAAAGCATAGTTTATTGAAGTTGGTGGCTTGAAAAGTAGATCGAGTTAAAGGTTGAAGAGATATTCTATTAGTTCCACCTTCTTCTTTTTTTTGGCGTTTAACTGCTCTTTCAAACCTTTGATTATCGTATTGACTACGGCATCGTTTATGGACCACAGCTCGATTTTTAACGCAATCCTCCACCTTAAAATAAAACATAATCTGTTTCAATCAACAAACAAACGCCTCCATGAAATGAGTTTGAACCTATGAATTTAATAACCTTTCATGCACGAAATAAGAATTAAATGAAAAACTATAACTTACAATATTTTCAGATGATAATTGATACAGAAGTTTTGTACTAAGTGGTTTGAAAGGTTGAAATCTTTTAATATCGTCAATGATCTTTTCGTAATTTCCATCTGGTTTGCTGGCTGGGCATACCATTTGGCTGTCTGTTTGTTCTTGACATATAAAGCAATTTTTCCAGTCAATTTCCTTATCATTGTTTTGATTTGACAGCACATCATCGTACGAAGTATTAGCATTTATAAGTGTGAATGATTTATTTGCCATTACATACTACTCATTTTACGGTATTTCTCTATATTAAAAGAATATTCAATAACTTAAATAAGTAAACGCAAACACTCAATGATTACACTAAGACGGTTTTTCAAATCTATCTGTCATTCGATAAATTAATGAATTCGAACATTTGAATTCGAACAATCAAATTCAAAATCGAATCATGTATGCTATATATATAATATACAATTTGATATACACTGCAAGGTTAACAATGGAAATATTACAAATTGGGCAAAAATTGGTTTTGGGCATGCCCAGGCCCAGGTACCCAAATTCCGCCATATTGGATGAAAATTGCCCGGTTCTCAACGGTTTCTGACAATATATATGTTGAGACATCTTTGTGCCAAAGGATTTGCTTGTATCAAAATTTGCACGATTTTTCTGCTAAATGACCCCACTATTACCCACAAGTGATATGAAACTGTTTTAAATGACCCAGTTGAAGCTCGATGTAAATGTTGATTGTTTATTCGCTTTTAGTTTTGGTGTTTATACACTTTATGCTTTGTTGAACAGTGTGTTATGATTTAGTTGCTGGTCTTTATTTTTGTATCCTGAAAGTAAATTATGGTGGCCATTATTGACCATTAACTAGTCGTTGCATCTGTTAAGTGTCGGTCAAGCAAAAACTAAATGTTAAAAGATTAGGCAAATCATTCTAACACGTACAATCGCACTCACACGCGTCCACACACGCCTAAAAATGAATTGGGCATGCAGTTTTCAGGTCTTAATCGTACGCGTAAAATCCAATATTGCTTGTGCAAAATTTAATTTTTTAATGCAATTTATAACAAAAATAAACTGCCTAAATTGTAGCTACATAGCCAGGTTATCTTTCACTAAAATAGTTATAATACAAGTGAAAAACAAGACAATTATTGTCGTAACACCCTCCTTCGTTATGATTATTATATATGATGGTGAAAATATGCTAGCTAAATGTAATACTGCAAGACTATCACTAAAATAGTTGTCGTAAAAGAATATAGAAAAAACGAAGGCAGAATACGCTTGTCGCCACCTCCGTTATAACTATGTTTTCTCCTTGATGTTGATGAAAATGCACTATGCAACGCAAGTTTATTCTGTACAGCTTTCGAAACAACACAAAAATTCTTGCTGCATAATTTTTAAAAACAATTTTTGAGCATGCAAGTATTTTATCTTTTCACCTTCACAGCCAAAATTACAGACTGCATTAGTTGAGGTTTTATTCCTATATTTTACCACCACTTGTCTATTTGATCATGTTTAGTTTTTATACTTTTTTGGAACCTGGACTTTGTTGTATTTTGCTCCATATAAATTCATTTTGGCTAATTTTTATCTTTTGTTCTGTGTTATCAAGCCTTTATATTTATAAAACAGTTATATAATGTATGTAATTCTATTCAAGCATTATATTATAAAGGTGAAATGGTAAGAGATGATTACAACAAGCAAGGTGGAAAAGGAAATGAAAGATCACACAGATATAGTGTTGAGCGAAAAACAAAAAATGCTCCTGGGAAAACCAGTAACTATGAGTATGTTTTTGTTTTAAATAAAATATTAAGTATACAAATTTCCAGGCAATTTATTCTTTTGATTTCGTTTTGAAAATGATGAACACCTATTTCAGTAGGTGGATTATATAAATGACCACAGTAATAAAAAAATCCTTTAAAAAAAAAAGAAATATTCACTTATAATTGGTAAAACTTTTTTTTAATAGGAGAAAAATATAATTAAAATATTAATTCCCTTCGGATCTTAGGTTTCCAAAAATCTATGAAATTTATTATTATTAGTCGTTTAGCCCTGCTTTTTTCACCTATACCCTAAGTAGTACAAAAATCCACAAACATTTCGCAAACATTGGCAAGTCATCTATTATGAACCACACAAAAAGAACCACCCTTAACATTTAGCTACACATTGATCAAAAATCTTTCTAAAAAAAGCCATGAAGAGGAATAAACTTTTTGAAATAATGGATGTTTTAATTTAAGCAACAATTTAGAGAATATATACCAGACAGAAAATGTTTACATATTTCCATCTTTTGTTTCAGTGAGAGTAAAGGCAACAAAGAGGAACTAGATGAAACAAAAAACAAGGAAGGTGAAAAACCTAAAGATGTGGAAGAAAAGCCAGTCGAAGACAAACAGGTGTTTATTCTTCTTTTCTGATTATCACTATAGTGTCTTATGATCAAGCATCACAGAGAAGGAGATATAATGTCAATGTGACCACAAAATATTCCTGTTGGTGAGTTGAAGAACAACAGAATGTTTTGGGAACTGTTTCATAAACATTCATGGTTGTAAAAAGTAACAAAAAGCCCAGGAGTTTTAACAATTTCTGCAACAAAGGCAATATGATAATACAACAAGCAAGGAAACCTTATACTAATAAGACATTTTTCATTCCACGAGATGTTTTTCAGAAAATCTATCAATGCATTTTTAACTATATTTAGCGCTTGAGGTGAAGCTTTAGTTGCCTTGTGTCATTAAATATGCCTAAAAAAGATGAATTAAATTTGAAACCTATAACACCATAGAAATTTGCTTTTGTGTTAGTGTGCACATGAAGCTGTGAATATAATAAATGTTGCTGCATGAATTAGAATTTTTTTAGTATTATCAGAACTTCTTATTCAAGAGCAGCAATATATTCTCATATTGACACTAATATCAACTGCGTTTGGGAGCACATGTCAAAACATTGAAAGTGAAACAAATAAAGATTTTAATTTCAAAAACAAAGTGACTTATAAAGGGCTAAATTCATTTAAAATTACTTTGAAAATTTAACTTGATAATGAGACCTTGTTGAAAAATAAATATCTGGTTCCAAAACAAAATAATTTATCAAACAGTAAAAAAATAGTAGTAAGATGATAGGTTTGAAAACTTATTATAAAATTGTGTTGTTTTTATGTGCCAGACCTCTTAAATGTTTGAATAGTCACTCATAGCATTACATTACAATACCTCTCTTTATTTAGGACGAATCAGAGAAGGAAAATAATAATGAAGAGGAAATGGAAAAAATACGATTGGAGGAAGAAAAGGTAAACGTTTTGTTGTCTGTGTTGTCTCAATACTATTCTTTGTGATTTTATGGTATTGTCAATCCCTTTTTACAGAAATTAGCAAGTGACACTAAATCAACTGCTGAAGAAAGGATAAACAATCGTATGGACCTTCGAAAGAAAAACACAGATGCTCCACGTAAGTCTTAATTCAGTATTTACTACCTCCAATGAAATTCTTTATTTTGAATGCCATTTCATATTAATTTGATAGAAAACAGACCAGCAGAAGGATTCTTCAAGCAACTGGAATCATCAATGAAAAAGAACACAGCATTTGTTAAAAAACTGGTAAGAAAACAGTTTTCATAGCTGGTTGCCATAGCTGGTTTTTCAAGCTGCCATAGTTCTCCCTTCCGCTATAAAAAGGGGAGGAGCTATCTTGTTACTCTAAAATGTTTGAAGATATCAGATCTTCTTAGTCTCAAACCTTTTCTTTGTTAATTTCTTGAGTCCAGAGTTGAGGACATATTGGAGGGTGGTGTAGTAGTATCATCACCAAAAAAGTTATTTTTCCCATTTATTTACAGTTTTTAATGAAGTATTTTAAATTCCTACTTTTTGAAAAAGCTCTTTCCATTTCAAGGTATTCACATTTAAAGTTTTTGACATTAATTATTATTCTGCATAAATTTGCATAAAAAATGTTAGCCCCACAGAAACAATTAATATTATTTTGTGTGATTTGGACCTGTAAAATGATATGGATTAAAACTGTATGTAACAATGTATGAGGGGTACAGAAACAAAATGAAAAGAATTAAGAAAAAATTTCAAAATACCACTACTTTACTCATACTAGGATCCTTGAATTTTTTTTTAATGAACCTGTAACTCTGCAGTTGGTTGTTGGTTTATCGTCATAAAATTTTAAAAATAAATTCATGTGACAAATGCAATGCATTTGGATTCACACATTGGGAATTACAACTGCTAATTCAAACCTGGTATTAAAAAGCCTATTAAAATACCGTGACAATTTTTAGATATCTCAAAGCTTTTTTACTCCCATGGTCATAGAAAATGGGCTTTTTACATATCGAGAATTTTGGCTAGCACATTGGCTCACAGAAATAACCGTACTTTAGTGTTTCAAGTATAAGTTCTGCTTTTTTTTACCTTTTTTATTTAAATTACGTTAAGACGTTTATTATTACGCCTGTTTAGCGATCAATTAATGAACAACAAAGAGAGTCATTAATTTCCGAATTCAATGGCTTGAACTTGAGTAAGTTTATCCAAGAAGCTGTTACATCAATCGTTGAAGCAAAACTAAAGGTATATATATATTTATATTTTATATTGAGAGCATATCAAATGATTTTAAACTTTTGTAATTTCTTTAAAAAAAACTTATTTGAAAGAAGTTTTTCTTTTTTTTAATGTCTTATCTGTATATAAGACAGTGTTTTATCGTTTAAAAATAAAAAAAACCCTGATTATATTTGTTTCGTTTTCCTTAAAAAAATCTAAAATTTAAGTGTGATATTTTAAACTCTCTCTATGATGTATAATGGTGTATTTCATACAAAAAAAGTGTGAACCCTTGAAGGTGGCAGGATATATAATGATTATGAGTAATATGTAACTTAATGGAATATTTAGTTGCTTGGTTTTATTTTCATTTCCTGTCTATTTTTCTACCTAAGGTTGCTGATGTCAGTGCTGCAGCGTATATTTGTTCATTATTTCATCAACGTTATGCTGACTTCACCAGCCTCTTTAAGCGCTCATTCATAAAACTTTTTGATGTTATCAATTGTAAGGAAGAAGAAAAGGTACAATAAAGTTTACAATGAAAACATTTACGTTTTTTTTTTCTGCAACTCAGTGTTTGGTATGATTGTAACCTTTATTTGTACTTCCAAATAAATTCCAGGCAGGGAACATATCACGCTTGCGCACTGCATTAAGATTACTTGGGGAGCTTGTTCTTGATGGTTTTTACACTTCGCTTGATGAAGGTGTTCAAATTCTTCTCAACACGATACAAGCTGTTGTCACAGCGGACAAAGTATGTAGTTTTAAGTACAAAATTAGCTTTTATATGTTTAAATTTTATCATGTTTTTATAATACCATTTTTGTTACCTTTTGTAGAACTCATTTACATACGCTCCGATCATATTAACAACCGTAAGACATTGTGGCGAAGATTTAGCAGGGATTGTCCCACGTAAATATAGGTCTGTATTCAGTTTTTGATGAACTTAAGATGAAACTTTATCACAGTCAGCATTTGCCTTTTCACAATTGCTGACTGCCCACGTATATTAGAAAGACTTTGTGTTTTATTTGAAAACAATCTCCCAAAACAGAAAATTAATCTTAAAACAATTATGTGATATAATAGCTAAGAAAATAGGTTTGGTATTGGCAAAGGGAAATCACACAGATTTTACAGAGACAGGGAAAGTGGTTAACTAATCTTTTTTAACAATATTCTGGCATACTGCAGGTTATAAAAAAAATGTACTTTTTTAAAAACAGATATATATTAAAGTTGTGATCACTCGCATATTTTTATGACATGGCTGCCATATTAGAACGTTTAACAACAGCTGACGTAAGAAAAAGCTGTATTGTTAAGGGAATTTGAACATTCTGTTATGAAGGTCAAATCTTCCGTGTTATATACACCTAACAAAGATGCATTTTGTATTTCAGATGCTGGAAAGATAAATTAAACATAGACATTCCCATGCTTAAAGTAAGCTTTTTTAATGAACCGAATACCTAACGCTGTGTTTATAGTTCAATTAATTTTGATGGCTTGCTATTCTATGTTTTCAAAGAAGTATTTTGTCAATTATATATTGATTTTTCACAAGCATTTTGCAGAAACTTTCACTTGCAGTTTTCAACCAAATGTTATTGACCAGGCCAATGATAAAAAATTAAATTTATGTTAGTTACCAAGTGTTCAACGTTTTTGTATTTTTTCAGGTACTTACCCCAGACCAACAATCCATGTTTTTATGCTTGTTTAAAGAGTACTATGAAAACATGGCAAAATATATTGTAAATATGCATAAAGATTTACAAAACAGGGAGCGTCAAAATCGACAAACCATAGGAGTAAGTACATATTTTTTATAGCTTTTTGTTTTAGCCTGGTGTTTTTAGCAAGTTCTGTTTATAAAGTTTAAAAACTTCTTTGTTAATTTTCTTTTTTCTTTTGCAAGTTATAGCAGTTAACTTTTTTTTATTTATCAGTATATATATTTTCCATTTCCCTTTTTTTCTCCAATAAACGCCCCCTCTCTTTTAAACGCCCTCTCTTATTAATGCCCCTCTCTAATAAACGTCCCCTAAAAGTCAGGGCGTTTATTGGAGAAAATACAGTAGTGGACTTAATGTTTTGCTAATGTTTAGTTAAAAGGTGAATTACCAGTAGAACGCAAAGAAGCGTTTGAGAAAGCTCAGAAAGTTTTCGATAAACTTTTATCTTCTACTACATCTTTAGCTGTAAGTTATGAAATTTATTCCACTTTTATAAAATGCTTGTTTTTCTAATAATTTTGTATTCATTGGGCATTAGTGCAGCAGGTCTTCTGATATTTTTGATCGTATATCTGGCATGCAAATAAATTTTACTATGTCTTGGCGTAGGAACTGCTTGACGAAGATATGCCTGACTTGCCAGAAGATCGTAAGTTTTGTGTTCTTTAAGTAAAAAATGTGTTTATTTTGTTTCCTTATTGATACAAATAGCGTGAACTATGTCAGTAACAATGCTGTATGACCATCAGTTCCTGTAAAAGTTGGGCTGTGGTTCAGCCAAAATACGCTTAACTGCCACGACTGGGAGAAGTTGTTGCATCATGTATACATTATGCTGTTCCAATATCTATCTCAGCTTTGTACTAGTATAAGCTCATAATTATTTGTTACAAAACAAGAAAGCACAAAAGTCTTCTTGCACAATGTATATATAGTAATATATTTGGTTTCAAACAAGCAAAAAATTTGAAAAACATAGAAAATTTAGATATTAATGATATTTACTGCTTTTAGAATTGGAAGAAAGAGAAGAACTTGGGACTGTCAATATTTTTACACCAGTTAGAGGTGTCGAGGTAAATTTGACCCTTATGTATTTACATATTGACACAGTCCTTGCGGATATGTAATTTTGTTTATTGTGGCAGGACACAGTGTTAGTTGTAGCTCTACAAAATCTTATGTTGACGGGAAAACTTATCTTTTTATATTTCAGTATGATTCTGAAAACGGACTATGGGAAGATGAAGATACAAGGACATTTTACGAGAACGTGAAAGATTTGAAAGTATTGGTACCTCAGGTATTTAGATTCATTGTCTGGTTGTCATAAGATACAAAACATGTTATATGTATTGTGGTAATCACTTGCTCATGGGCAGTAAAGTGAAATTTGACAAAAATAGAAAATAAAATAAATTAGAAATTTTTTATAAACTTTAAGCCATCTCTTATTTTTATCTGTTAAAGTTTTTTTTGATATTTCTAAGAATCTGAGTAATTATTTTTTCGGGAAAATTGGTCAAGAATTTAAGATTGATGTTTTGTAATCTGAATATATAATTTATTTCCTGGCACACAAAATTAAGCCTACACCATTGTGTAAAAAATTTCATACAAAGAACTACAAAATCATAAAGTTAGATAAATTCACCATGTAGCTAACAGCATTAAAGCGATTATAACTGAATATTGAAATGAGATAAACAAGAGAATAAATCATGATTATTTTACCTTACTCTGAAAAGTTTTTTTTCGTGTTGCATGTTTTTAATCGGAATTTTCTAAACCTATTTCTTACGTGTGCTTAAAAATATTTGTACACAGTTTTTAATCTCAAAACCATTTATGTTTTCTTTTAAGATTCTGTTTAAAGAGACACCAACATCATCGATTCAAAAGAAAAACCAAAAGCATGACAAAAAGAAAACAAAGGAAAGAAAACTTCGAGTAGATTGTAAGTTTGTAAAATTGCTAGACGCAACCTTCAGAATTTAGTAAAAAGTACTGTGATGGGAAATTTAACAGTGTGTTGTAATCCCTTCTAGATGTAGTGGATTTTTGACATAATTTGGAATTTAATAATTGCTGACAAAAAAGTCAGGACTAGCCTTGCAGCTATTAGTTTTAAAAGCTAAACTCTTAGAGCTAAAACTTTCTTTACTAAAGTCATTTTAAGTTTAGTGTAATGCTAAAGTGACAGAGAAGAAAGATAATTATGTTGAGTCATTTAAAAGAAACTTTTCTGGTCCACTTAGGAATCCAAAAACAAACAAAAAAGCCTGCTGACAAAATATGACATCAGCTGCTCATTGTAACAAACAACGCATTAAGGATGTCATTATTATTATAAAGTAAACCCAGATGTTTTGGTGGTAAAAATTCAACAGTTATTTAAGTTTGGCAAGCAATTATTTAAGGATGATTTGATTGAATTTTTTACTTATGTTACTATTTTTTAGTAAATGTTGATGATTCTATGGATTACAATGATTACGAAGAACTTGACGATAATTATGAACAGGAAATTCTTGGTGATGGTAAGATTATTTCTAATGGAGACACAATATATTGTACAACACTTTGAACAGTCCAGAAGATTTTTTACAGATTTGTATTATCCTTATTGCTTTGTTTTGATTTCAAAACATACACTGTCTTCATGTTGTTACAATTAGCCAGAGTTTTGTTCTGTCGTTTAGACATTAGACACCAGCTTGAAAATTGCACATCAATAAATTGATACATAAATTCTCCTTGTTTCAGTTATGTCCCTTTTTTTTCCAATATTTAGATGGGGACGACGATGAGCCTGTTGTTGTTGGCATGGCAGCAGTAGCAGAAGCATACTTTCAGAAGTTACCTACATGTGTTAATCGAGACTTTATTGATCAAGTAAATATATTGAAAACCATTTTTTTTTAAAAAAGTGCTCTCGGCCAACCTTATTAATGTGTTGTTTGCTTACTTAGGCTGCAGAGGAGTTTATAATGAAACTAAACACTAAAGGAAATCGTAAAAAATTAGTCCGTACTTTGTTTACAGTCAACAGAGTAAGGTAAGCCAGTGAAGATGCATATTTTGTGACTTTAAAGTTTTTGTGGCTCCTTGTTGCAAAAGTGAAATCATTTGAAATAATCCAATCATTAAATCCAAACAGGTTGTTATTTGTCAAAAAAAAATTGAAAAAAGTGTTTTTCTAAACACAATGTTAAGTTCTATAATAAGAAACCTTCCTCTTTTAAATGGTGTACCGCCACCGAACACCCCTCACATGCAAGCATTCCTCTAATACCCTACCTTCCTCATAGTAAGGTGAAAAACATAAGAAGCATTGGAGCGTTATTGATGATTTTGTTTTTCTTTCTTTAGGTTAGATCTACTCCCCTTCTATGCAAGACTTGTCTCTACACTTTCGCCTTGTTTACCTGATATTGCTACAGATTTAGTGTGGTTGTTAAAGGGAAGTTTCCGCTCACATGTAAGTTTTTGTAGGTATTTTAAAAATGTATAACAGAGTCTGAGAACTAAGGGTCCTGTAATAATCTTATGCCAAAATGAAGACTAATTCGTTTTGTTTTACTAAGGCCTGTTTAGGACAGGACAACTGTTTCATTTTTTAGGAATTTCAGTCATTCACTTAATGCGTTCTTGTTTTTGTAACGTTTTTTTTTTCAGTTACGAAAGAAAGATCAAATGCATACAGAATCAAAAGTAAAGACAGTCAGATTTATAGGTAATAAACACATGGACCAAAAAAATATGTTGCATTTATGTTTCAATTGTTACAGTCAAAGTGCGTTTGTATAAATTCTCTAGACCATATGTTTTAGGTGAATTGACAAAGTTTAAAGTTTGCCCAAAGGCAGAAGCACTTTATTGTTTAAAGGTAACTTAAAAATTTAGTTGATTAAAATTATGTAACAAACAGTCTGTAAAATGCATGTTACCATGATAATTGGAATATTACAGTAGATTGTGTTTTACACTTTAGAGCAGAGTGTAAACATACCATTAGTTAAATATACAGGCCATGACACTGAAGATTTCGGAAGTTTGCATGAAATAAAATTAAAATACAGGAAAATATTGTCCTTCCACTCTCCTAATGTTTCCCGGTTTGTGAGAATAAAAATTCGGCATTACAAAAAATGTTACCGAAAGGATGTAGGTATAACCCCAGCCAATTGCACTTTTAAGTATCGTTGTCAGTCCATTTTGAGACGCAATAAACCGACTTGGCTGGAAAGCCAGCCTGCTCAAACGTAGTTACAGTTGGAGGGAAGGAAAAGCCAGCCTTTAGGATAGAATCTCTAGATTACCGTCTACGTGGTGTTGTTTGTGGTGTGCGTTTTTCGAATCATAAATGTAATAAGAAAACATGAATACACATTAAACTGTTTCTTGTACTATCCTGCATGATGAATCCAAACTGCTTTATCAAAGTGATTATATTTAGCTACTACTGGACAATTTTACTCACCACAATATTGACATGGCATGCAATTTATTGGAAACATGTGGTAGATTTCTCTACCGTTCACCAGAATCCTATCCACGAATGTCAACTCTTCTTGTAAGTTACTGTATAAGTATCAATACTATACTGCTAAAATAATTTCATACTGTAGTAGGGTGCTATATGCCAAATAGCTACACGTTGAGTATAATGCAGCAATGTTATATGTTTCCTACTTGTTGTTTGTTTTTCACCTAGCCACCATTTTCTTTTCTTTGACGCGTGACCTACTTCAAGGCAATTAATATTTGCGGGAATTAATTCTTGGGAATTTTGCGATTTTTTGTTAATTTCACGAAAATTAGTTTCCGGAAAATTATTTGGGAAAAATTATTTCTTTTGTTTTTTTTTCTTTTTAAGAAACCATTTTTACTAATTTTTTCCCCTTCGAATTATCTATGTAACAGATTTGTAAACTTCAATTTCATCAGTCTTGTTTCTACATAAAAACCCTTGAAAAACGGTCGATTTTATTTTTATTTTTTGCAAAAAAATCGTGAAAAGCCTCCATTTGTTGTAGTCGTGTGGCAGTTTGACATTATTACCCCACGCAAATACCCTGTTAACCGTCACTGCACCCTAAATAAGGTCTAAGAATTTTTGGGAAAAAAATTCAGAGAAATTCTACAATCTGTTAGAACAATATCAAGTGCTTCGCTTGTGTATTCTTTGTTACTTACCCAAAAAGCTTTTGTTGTCATTGAATGATTTAAAGCCTGTTTTAATTTCGTTTCGCAGGAGCAAATGATGAGGAAGAAGTCTGTTCAAGCGTTCGATAGCCGCTATTCAACCATGATTGAAAATGCTTTTTATTATTGCAATCCACCAGAACGTCAAAAGGTAACGTCATATCGAAACGTCATATCGTATTTTCGTATTGTCATATCGTATTTTTGTAACGTCATATCGTATTTTCGCAGCGTCATATCGTATTTTCGCAACGTCATATCGTATTTTCGCAACGTCATATCGTATTTTCGCAACGTCATATCGTATTTTCGCAACGTCATATCGTATTTTCGCATATCATCTTATTGATTTTTCACACTGTTTGTGACTGTACTGCAAATACTCGAAGAAAATTTTTCCTGAAGAAATTTAAAACAATGCGAACAATGCTTTATTTTGAAATTAACAACATATAAATTATTTTGTGTGAATCTAGGACTTAAAACTCCTATAAAAGATCTTTTCATCCGCGAATTTCCCTCCCTGTGGGATCACCACATTTTCCCATGCTGCATTAAATTTTTCAAGATTTTTTCACCCTACATTTATATATGTTGTAGCTGATGTAGAGTCATATTGTGTTGAGCCTACTACTTGTAAGGCGCAAAACAATGACAGGAACAAAGAGTATTTTTATGGAGATATACCAGTTTCTGATTGTGAATACATGAAAATCCCTTAGCAAAGATATGCAGACTCTTAAGTGTTGTTCTAAAATGATGCTTCTTTTAGGTTCAAAAGAAAGTCCGACCTCCCATTCATGAGTATATTCGAAAGCTTCTTTATAAAGATTTGACAAAAACAACTACAGAGAAAGTTCTCCGTCAAATTCGTAAGCTGCCATGGAGTGATGAAAAGGTGAGTGATGTGCTTTGTATTCTGAATGGTGGTAATGCTTCAATACTGGTCAAAATATGGGAGAAGTTGAGCCGAATGCATGAATCTGTACCCAACGTTGGGTAGGCTGTACAAGCCCTATACGGCTGCGTAGGCTAGATACACAGCATTTAAATTCTGTTATTACAAAATAATTTACTCCAGGGCTCACAGTCAATTATTAACTTTTGAACTTTATGAAATCTACGTTCCTAAGTTTGTTGCAAATTGTTAAAACAAGTTTAAATAGCGTGAATCTTATATAGAAATTAACCTATATAATTACTTGTTGGGCAAACTTCAAAATTCACCGTCTTGTCTCAACATATTTTCGCCAGAATTGTAGGTTCATAGCCAACCTGGGATATATCAGGCTGTTTTAATTTAACAATGTTTTCCTTGTACTCAGGCTAAAGACTACGTAGTGAAATGTATGACACATGTTTGGAACGTCAAGTTTAATAATATCAGATGTTTAGCTAATATGTTGTCTGGACTGTCTGAATATCATGTATGTACCAGTTTGTTTTTATTTTTACCATGTTCAAAAAAAGCTTTCTGTGTACGTTCTGTGTAACAGGACAAAAACAAAAACTAAATTTATTAATCAATTTTCAGTTTAGTTTCGTTTGTTTTTTCTCTCTTTGTTAAATATACATGCTTTTTTGTTTTCTATAAGCAACGCAAAAACTTGATCTCAGTTTCTTCAAAATTATAATTTGGAGATTTTTCGTTACAAACATTTCAAATGCGTTTTAATATTTTGCCCTCTAAGCGTTTTACTGTTACTGTTGCTGTTGTTCCAATATGTCAATTTAAGCATTGCTCAACCAATACTATAACAGGAAATTTGCGAAATGTTGAGATTGAAAACAAATTCTTTGTTGAATCTATATTCAGTGATGTGTGTATGTGTGTCCTAAGCAGCCTTAGCATTTCTGATGAAGGAACTAAGTTAATCTGCTGAAATGAAACAATAAGTGTCTGTCTTTTCATCATATACTTTTTTTGCAGGATGACGTGGCTGTCAATGTGATTGATGGAGTGTTGGAAAATATACGTCTTGGAATGGAGGTAAAAATTTAACAATTTTATTTTTAAGGCGTTCTTAGCCGCATCTCCCAGTGTTATAGATTTGAGCTGGCGCATTAGTTTTTTTTTCTGGGTACAACGCCTGTATTTTGGCTGCGTTGAAAGTTGGAAGAGTCAGATTTAAGACAGACCAGAACAAACCTAGAAAATCGAGGAGTTTTGAAAGAAAAGTCAAAAAAATTTACGAGGGAATATTTTGGGGAAAGTAAAAATTCAGAGAAAACCTGAAGTTTCACGTCACCTTCGCTTTCTAGTAATTTGTTTTATTCCAGTCATGAAAGTTTTCTTCTTACCTTTTAGCCATGTCTGGCATGTTTTCTTATGGAGGCCAAAAAGTTTATATTTTAACCCTGTTTTTGCTTTTATAGTTTGCAATTTCATTCACACTGTTACTACAAAACATTTGATTGAATAACAAAGGAGTTCTCAACTCATTTTATGAAAGCCTTTTTACAGTTTTCTTCTTTCGCTAACTTTTTTTTGCTTCGTTGTAGACCAACATATTTCGCGACAACCAACGTCGCCTGAGTAGTATCAAATATCTTGGTGAGATGTACAACTATCAACTGATCGACAGCGATATCATTTTTCAAAATTTATACCTGCTAATAACATTTGGTGGAAGTCTCGAAAGTAAGCTCAGCTTGTTTGTGCGATATAGTTAAACCTTATTGGAACATGCAGTAATAATTCTTGCTTATACAGTTTTCTTTGAAATGTGATTGTTTATTTTTTCTCTTAATTATAATACCCGTATTCTGTCTGTGTGTGCGCACAATGAAGCCAAGCTACGGGCACACGAAATAGAGTGAAAGTTAAAGAATGCGTTAACGACAAGTTTATTATTATTTCTTCCGCGTGGACGTATTTATGCCATTTGATTGGCTGGATTTAGACTATGCCATTTGATTGATTGGCTTTAGACCTATCTTGATGGGGTGATTAGTTTAATCTGGGATGCTTCATTATATCTGTTTTCTTGTTTACTCTTGATCCTTAAACACGAAATTTAAAAGATCCTTGATCATAAGAAAAGAAGAAAAATAATTATCATACCGAAATGAAACGACTACTCAATTTTTCATGTTCATTTTCTCACGTCTAAGTATAATAATGCATAGTGTTATAACAATCAGAAAGGCTTTGTTTACGTTTGAATTTAAAGTTACTTTTCATTTAAAGTTATTTTTCTGTTACTTTTAGTGAGTTTGTCCACGCTTGACCCTCCGGAGCATTTGTTTCGTATACGTTTGGTGTGCACAGTACTCGAAACTTGCGGTCAGTACTTCGATCGCGGTACATCCAAGAAAAAGTTAGATTGTTTTTTGGTGTATTTTCAGGTAATAAATTCGAAATGTGAGGAGCAATTTTAAGTAGGATTTGCTAGGTTTGATTACACGTTGTGAATTTATCCTCATTTTTGCAACGTTTACAAAAAAGGTTTATTGTTTTAGAGAAGTTCTCTACATTTTATTTTGATTTGTATTGTATGCACTTTGCACCTTCCTGTTAAACTCCTCCACTTGCTCGATGGTATTTCTGTAAGTCACTAAAGTCGAAAGTAACAGCATATTTCGCACTCTCTTGTGTGAAGTGATATTTCTACCCAAACGTAAACAAATGTCTGAAACATTTCTGAGTGAAAATACCAAATTAAGGTAACATGGTAACGAACTGTCTCTGTGTTACTATTTTAGTGCTACATATGGCAGAAAAAGGAGAGCGGTTACTGGAATGACCAATTGCCCTTCCCCAGAGATCTTGACTACATGATAGTTGATAGTATAGAGGGGTTGAGACCGAAATTGAATTTTTACACATCACTAGAAGAAGCGAACTCTGCTGTTGTTGAGTTGAACAAAGAATATGAAGATAAAATTAGTATGTTGTATTTGATAAAGTTTACGCCCTTTTGCGCCCTATTTGTCATGACTTACGCCTTTTGTTTTTACTTATTTTGTTTCTCCTATTAAATATAATGTTATGATTTTATTTCAAGTTTAACACAATGCCGTGCAGCTGTTTGAAAATATTTTTTCTCTGCATGGTGCAAAAAATCACATTGGCCACGTCGCCCCAAGCCCTTGTGAAATTTCAAAATTAAAAAAGACTTTCTAAATTTCTTTAATGTTTTTTTGAAGTAAAAATTAAAGGGTAAAAAAATCGAAAAAAGTAACCTAACGTATATTACAATTTTTATTCCAGAGGCATTAGCTGTTGTAAATGATGAAAGTGAATCTGCTGAACTAAACAACTCTGTGCACTCTAATTCAAGCTTGCCTTCAAGTCCTTATGCGGAATCCCCTATAGCGCATTCTCCTGGAGTTCATTCCCAGTCTTCTCAGGATGAAGAAGAAATGGTGTCTGGTGTTGAGTCTGGGAACGAAGATGATGAAGGTGGCAATGAACTTCAAAATGGAGAACAGGAAGATATGTTCCTTATGGAGAATGAAGACGAGGTCTGTCTGTCTGTCTGTCTGTCTGTCTGTCTGTCTGTCTGTCTGTCTGTCTGTCTGTCTGTCTGTCTGTCTGTCTGTCTGTCTGTCTGTCTGTCTGTCTGTCTGTCTGTCTGTCTGTCTGTCTGTCTGTCTGTCTGTCTGTCTGTCTGTCTGTCTGTCTGTCTGTCTGTCTGTCTGTCTGTCTGTCTGTCTGTCTGTCTGTCTGTCTGTCTGTCTGTCTGCCTGTCTGTCTGTCTGTCTGTCTGTCTGTCTGTCTGTCTGTCTGTCTGTCTGTCTGTCTGTCTGTCTGTCTGTCTGTCTGTCTGTCTGTCTGTCTGTCTGTCTGCGAAATGTATTAAAATAGCGGATGGCGGAAATAAAGAGAAAAACAATCGACCTCGCAAAATTGGAATTGTGATTAATTCAGCCCTCCGACAAATAAATACACACCGTCTTATTTTAGGTACATTTACGTGAAACACCAAAATATGTTGATTGCCATGAAGATGATATTTTCCGTAAAGATTTTGATCGCATAATGGGCGATAGCATCACGGAAAGACTGCATGATAACATGAAAATACCCAACGTTGATATTGCTATTCCGATGAATCTAAAAGGTGGGGTTGTTGTCTTTTTCGCTTAAATGTCAACTTGGTTTATTTTTGCTGGCTCTTTTTGTTTTTTTTGCTTGGATGGTTGTTTTATGTTTGATTAGGCGTTTATTTATTTATTTATTTGTTTGTTTGTTTGTTTATTTGTTTCCTTTTTGGTCATTTTTGTGTTTGTTTTGTTTGTTAAAAAGCTTATATTTCGTATTCGGTATCTTTGTCAAAATAAAATAAACAAAAATAATCGACCGTAATGATAGTCTCATCTGCAACGAACATTCTTCTGATAAAAGAAGCACTTCAAATCAAACAATTAAAACCAGTGTTAAACCACGGACTGATGGCTTTTTTAAAACTAAACGTTACGTTGCAGGTAAACAAAAGAAGAAGAGTAATACGAACGATACAAACGATTCGAACGACAATAACAGTGTTAACTTCGTGCTCATGATGAAGAAGAACAACAAACAAGTGCTGCGAGATTTACAAATCCCTGTTACGTCAGACCTCGCTGCTAACATCCGAAACAAACAGTTAGCAGAACGAGCGGAACACGAAGAAATGAAACGACTCGTGCTTGATTATAACCAACGTCAAGAAGAAGAGTCGTATAACGGTGAGATGCTTACGTCAGTGGTTAAGAATACCTGAAGACCCATTATATAAGCTCACGACACAGCTTATATAGCCAAGCTCATAAAACCAATATCTAGCCGTGTCGAACCAAGCTGTGTCGCACAGCCTAGCTCTGCCGCACGTCTTAGCACAGCTTGGCTCGACTCGCCTCGCCTCGGCACGGTGCAGCTTATGTCATGGGCCTAAGGAAATTAATTTTCGCGAATTTGGTAAGTTTTTCGCGAGCAAAAATTATTGAGAAGCTGTGAAAAATTAGTTTTCGCGAAATTAAGGTTTATTTGTTTTTTAAAAAACAATTTACTTTTTCTCTTTCTACTTAGCACTGTACATAATACATATGCGACATTCTCAAAATATAATTCTCGCGGAATAATAAAACTTGCTGACATCGCGAAAATTAGTTCACGTCCAATCGTAATTCCTTTAAAAAGATTTTTTTTTGAAAATTAATTCCCTTAAGGTATCATTATACAGTTCCGATAACCATAAATGCTTGCTTTAAGCCCGGTGGCTTATCAGGAAGTAGAGTGACAAGGGGGTGATCATTTGCAGTAGTCACATACCAACCTCGTCCCAGGCGCTTTTGCCTTTATGACATCGAGGCCAGCCGGCAAAAAAACTTGTTTGTTTTGTCTTGTTTAGCCGTCAAACAAAGCGCTGGCGGCTTTGATATAGGCAACAAACCCTGGGAACGAGGATGGTCACATACTTCAACTATAAACGAGAGATTAGAGTAATTGAAGTTCACTGTGTTTTCTTTAGAGTTGATGTCACAGTTTCGAACTCCGAAGAGAGGTGGTGGAGGACATCGTCAACAATCCTCTGGAAATAAAAACCACCGTGGAGGATCTCGATTAAGATCACGTGATGCAGAACAGCATCTGTTCAGTCCCTCTAACAGGCAAGTGTTTTACTTAAGGACATAAATTTTTGCTATTCACAAACAAAAGAAGCATCACTTCTGCGCTTGCAGAATTTTTCTCGAACAATGGCTTGAAACGGTTCAGTGACAAATAAAAGGAATTTATGGACCGGCTTATACAAAGCACAGAGCCGTAGTAAGGTGAAAGGGCTCTTTACTTGTAATAATTAGCAGGCCGGAATATTTAAAAATACGTAAAACTTTTTTCTGAATTTTTATAAAAAGGACATACTTAAAAATGTCGCAAATAAAAGTTCGCGAAAATTATTTTCATGTTTTAACTTCGATTCTTAAAAATAGCATCCAAGACATGTAAAAGAGGGGCCTGTGCACAATAATCAGATTGTTTATTTTTGTTTCTTTAGACGCTAGATAGACATCCTCAGAAGTTTCCAAGATTCAGTGAGAATTTTCAACGTTCCTGTTTGCCAATTTCCTTATATGGTGTTTTAGTTGCCATGTTACTAGCAGCCGCAAGAAGTTGATTGGTTGCGAATGAAGTCGTGATAAATTCAGTTTTATGACGTAATGTAAAATCGAATGTTTACAAAAACTGTTACGAGTATTTTTTTTTTAGTATTTGGGTATTTGGGTGCGCGAAAATTAAAAGTGACAACCTCGTCCCCAGGTTCTTTGTGGCTTCTGAGCTGTTATTTCGCCGCTATCAACTTCATCAACAAGGCAAAATGCCCTGGGAACGAGGTTGTAAAAGTGATTGATTGGACAAAAAAAGTTTTTCCGCGTAAACTTTTAAAAGACTGTAGGAGACAAATAATATGATTTTATTCGTGTAGCTACATGACATTGTAATGAACGGTTGGGAAGAAAACAAAAGGATTAGATTCTTTAAAAACTTAAATTGTATTTTTTCATGTTTGATTTTATTTGTATGATTTTTAAGAGAACAAAAACACGAGCTAAAATAAGAATAACCTGTTTTTACTTGTAATTGATTTCCGCCAGCGAAGGCGGAATCTTTAAAATCGCTTGAGGAGATAGATAGAGACAGCGCAGCTAGACTGGACGCCCGAAACTTATCCAGGCTAAGATTTTTTTCTGAGAACGAGGCTAAAATGAGTTTTAAGCCAATAAGAATCCTAACAGTACAACAAATTGTTTTATTATGCAATGAACAATAATACTTTATTTTAAAGTTTATATGCTATCGAAAGTTCACGATTTTATATCTTTTTCAGATTATTGCTAATGGCGGAAATCCTTAAGCCGCAGGGCTTCTTGTTCTTTCTTAAACCGCCAATAATTGCATGCTTGCACTCGTTCTCTTTTCTCACGTAAAACTGGCTCCGTGGCTCATGAACAAAACTATAGCACTGCATCATGAGACTAATTATTATATTTGTTTTTACTATTAATAAATAACAAAACAAGAACATAACAGGCTGAAAAAGGATTGAAGATAAGAGCATCCAGCCTGTGCCAGATCATTTCACCAGTTCTTTGTATTTATTTTCGTTACGTAATATTTCGTGCTCTGTTACATTACACATTAGTTCCAGTATCAATGTTCGTAAAACTTACAACTCCCACCTATCTTACAAGTGGATTAACCATCAGAGCTAAGACCACTACGAGACAAGGCAACTATTCTACTAAATACCGGGTTATTGTTGTCCTGTATGAAGTTTCGGTTGAGCAAAGCGAAATAGAAAATATTAAAGAAACGCGTTATTTGTTTTAAAACTTATCAACACTACGAAACGTACGCACAATGTTAAGGAGAAGAAAACAAGTTCATTAATATCATTGAGTCTACGAAGTGAAACGTCGTTATGGTGGACATCATTGAGAGAATGCTGAAGTCCCAATTTACATTACCACCCACCCACGGAACTAACCTTATTATAGCGGACACGGCCAACAGTTTAAGGATAGTTTCTTATATGGCTTTTTTAGGACTTTAAAAATAAAACATGACAGGGAGTGTGTTTTATTCTTCAGAATAAAAGTTAAATTTACAATTCATTTTCTTTAGGCTTTTCCTAAAACCAGCATTTTGACACACTTTGGTGTTCAGTCCACTAGACAGTAGCATGCAAATTGCAGATTTTTGAAGTAATTTGATAGCGGACACTTTAGGTTCTTACGGTCCCCGCTATAGAGGGATTTCACTGCATCACCTCACCCTAGGTCGTAACTTTTCATTAGCACCAACAAAGAAAATTTTCATTCTCGTTTTTCCACATTTCTTTATTAAATTGAGAAACGAGCAACAACATACAATAGTGTCAACCGTTTTTCTGAAAACAGGATATATATATCTAACAGGAACATTTTCGGTTTTATAAAGTTTGTCATTTGTTCATTCACAGCACTTTACTCGCAAACATCGTGGTAACACGCTCTTTAAAATTGCATCATACATCTAAATTAAAAAGACAATACAACTGGTGCGAAACTAAGATGAGAATAAACAACTCGACATTTTTTAAAAGCAGCAAAAAAAAACCTGGAGAAGTCAGGCAATTATTGTAAATTTGCGTATTGTTCAGGAATTTTGATCCATTTCGTATAAAAAAATCAAAGTATTTTCTCGCAAAGCTTTACATTACAGACAGGGTCGGATCCAGCATTTTTATTTAAGTAAGCTCAATAAAAAAATTCTTAATTTCTTGATGATCAACGCCCCGTATTGCATCCCGAAGGGCGCAATTTTAAGCAACTGGGGGTTTGGGGGGCGAAATGGTTAAGGGGCGAATGCGACATCGTACCCAGGGCTTCGAATGCGCAAAAAAGGCAACAGGCGGTATATCATTTGCGCTACTTTATTATACTTTAAACCAGCGATATTTAAGATTGACAGATACAGGAATCTGATGATATACGAGCTTGTGATTGTACTTTTTAATGTAGGCTTTAGCCTACTTTGCCTATAGCTGGATCCGACCCTGGGAAATAAAAATAACACTTAATTAGGAACTCAGAACATTGAAATTAAACAGCAAACCTTTCAGGCATCACTTTCGGTATCCTCGTCATCCATTTCGTCGTCATCATCCATGTCAAAGTCGGTTTCATCATCATCTTCGTCGCCATCTTCATCGTTGTTGTTGGAACTCTCTTCTCCGTCAAACGTCACATCATAATCATCATCGTGCGCTTAATCAAATATGAATGAAAGATGAAAGGGCGTTGGTTGTTTTGGAACAGGACATGCTTTTTATAAGCAACATGAAGACTCAAATTCTTTTTAAAGAAAAAACGAAGCAATCGTTCAGGCCGTTTTCCCAGAATTTTGAGAGCGGAATTATTCGTCCTGTGGCAACCTCATCAGAAACATTATGTATAACGATGAGATATCTCGTAACTAGAGATGCGCAAATGACAATTTCGACAAGCTACAGGACCAGCACATCGACAGTTGGAAGAATAATTAAAGAGACTTGTGACGCAATTTGTAAAGTTCTCAAAGAGAGAGAATTTCGTAAAGCTCCGTGTACTAAGAATGAGTCGAGTTGCTGAAGTGTTTCATGAGCAGCAGAACTTTCCTCACTGTTTAGAAGTCATAGATGGGAAACATGTAGTTGTTCAAACGCCAGCTCGAACCAGATCAATGTTTTTTAATTACCATAAAACTGTTAAAATTAAAATTTACTTAAATTGACATTGGTGCAGGTCGACAAAGTGATTTGGAATTTTATAATAAATTCAGTTGGTTGACAGGCAAACTAAATTGCTCTGAAAGCTGCATGTGTTGTTCATTTGACGCCATACTGGAGTTTGCTCACACTTGTTCTTCCTCGTGCTTAAAATTTGTTTCACGATTTCATTGGTTTATTTTAAAGCACTCTCCATATTTCGCCTAAAAAGTTGAGCAGAACTCAAATTTTTTTTCCGCTGAACTATTACGAAAGTGCGCATGCGTAAACACAGAATCCGAACGGAAAATTCCGCTGAATGGAAAACGGCCTTTAAGCTACAGTCTAGCTCAAAATTTCACACGAAAAAATATGATTAAAAACTTTATTTTTATTGGCACCAGCCTACTGAGCTAGCAAACACGTGAGTTTGCTAAAGAGCAACAAGTAAGCCTGTAAAAAAAAAAGAGAAACTTTAGCAACGATGGAAATTTTGACTTGCTTACAAAAAAGTGTATAACCAAGCTTCAAAACACCGACCCACTAACCAAAGTTTATTTTATAAAAACAGTACAGTGTAGACGAGTGGAAGCTCTGAAAGATTCACCAAGAATGTCTGTTGATTATATGTGAAATTCTTATATCTGAAGGAAAGAAACGCGAAATTCTTATATCTGGAGTAAAGAAACGCGAAATTCTTATATTTGAAAGAAAGAAACGCGAAATTCTTATAAAAAGAAGTGTACCAAATATGTTATTGATAAGATCTCTAATCTCGCTTCCTTCTTGTGTATCTTGTTCTTCAGATTCATCTTCCTAAAACAACAAAATAATGTCTTTACCCGTCCCTTCAAATTCCTAGTTTTAAATCCTAATTTGCACCGGCTAGTTGACAGCAATTAGAAAGGTGTCTGCTAATTACAGAGTCGACTGTATATTAAATTTTTTCATGAGGCGTATCCGCCAAAAGAAATCACTAAGTGGTTGCGAAACGAGTTGTTGATTTTAGTGACTTCCACAAAATTTATTTAAATCGTGATGCCCACTCTAGGCGATTGAATTTGAACCAATCAAGAGAGTATTGGAAAGAAATTGCAACAAAACATTTGTATCCGATTTGCTCGAAGATCATTACTTACACCAACAACGATGATGGGAAGGCATAATAATAATAAGAATGAACCCATCAAAATCTTACCGGTTCTTCGTCACTTTCTTCTTCACCAACTCGCTTAGTTCGCCCAATATCATAAAATCTACAAGTTGAATCCAAATCGATCGTCGACAAATTACCTCCATTCTGTAACAAAAACGAACGAATTCGGAGTACATGCGATGTTGAATTTCTTATAGCTGCGTAAGCACTTGATTTAGCACCTCTATAAGCGCCCGGGCGTCTAATTGACATACTGTTATCACAAACGTGGCGCTTAACTGAGTTTGATGACAAGGGGCGCTTTTTTAAATTGGAGCGAGAGTATTTAAAAGTACTATAAAGTCATCGCGTAACCTTATGTAAGACAAAGTTGTCTTTGTTTCACGTAGAGGAAGAATTAACTCTTCATTGGTCACAATTTTTAAAAAATTTTTAAACAATTTCCCAACATGCAGAACTTTGCTCCATTCCTCGCCAGAATATTTGCAGAAAAAAAGTTAATCCACCTCTGCCATTTCGTACGCACACCGCCGTGTAGAAACACGTGGTTGCCATACCGTACCCAGTTAAGGGGTAAACAAGTGGCAAAATCAATATTATTAAACTCTTGAATAAGCGCCCACAAAGGACAGATAAAAATTTACAACCCTAAAAGTTGAATGGGCTTCAGCGAGAACAAATTATTTAAGAATTTGTCTCCCAATAAAATTAAAGTGCATAAACACACTATAATAGTGAATTAAATTCCAATATTTTGCCAAAAATTTCCTGAACTTCCGGTTCGATCTATTACGCTAAATATTGTTGCGTACCTCTATAACAGCAAGAACTTGATCATCCGGGTTTGGACAGATGTTGAAAATCGTTTTCTTTACATCTATGGTACCTGTAGCAAAGAAAATATGGCGGTGTTTACGTCTAAGTGCTGGAAGAGGTTGCTTGGTAACAACAAACAGCTGTACATACCAATAGGAGAATAATCGAATGAATCGAAAGTTCGAAACGATGATTCGTACGGCCCCAGCATTCCCGCGTGTTCGATTATCATGTCTTTCGATTGAGACATATGTTTTACTAAATAAAACACTGCACAATCAAGCAAAACATGTAAACGCATTGAACAAAAAGAATGGGACTGTCAACATTTTTACCTTCTCACTAGCAAATGAGAAAATTATTACATAGGAAAAAGGAAAACTGTTCTCTTCTGAAGAAATTAGTAAAAAATTATTTTAATGTTATATAGAAGCACAAACAAAGGGACGTACAATACGGCGCATCTAAAAATTTTCCTTCCACACATTTCTAAAACTATTTAGAGCATGTTCGCCAAACTGATCTAACATTACAAAACAAAATGACGACACACCTCCATATATGACATCACCAGACGAACTAAATACGATTTGACATTGGTCCAGCGCAGGACACGTGTTAAGTAGGTGAAATGTCCGAACATCCCACTACGAACAGTTAAGGGAAATAAAATTCGGCAAGAAATAAAAGAAGGCTTCACACAGTAAAAATCAATTTTCAAAACACAAACACTGATAGACCACTCCTTGTTATCGGAACAAACGGAGACTTTATAAAAATATTTCAGTTCGAAATATGAAGTCTGCTTCTTCATTCATCCTTACTATCTTATCGGACTAAAAAACGTCGGACAAAAGTGACCAAAATTTGGGACGATGACGAAAATTATGTATTAGAATACTCATGCTAGAGCTATTTTAAGTGTTTTTTACTGTCTTACGCAGAGACGCTAGAAGAAAAACGCAGACAAGAATAAAAAAGTGACGAAAATTTCTCTACGTGAAGCATAATTTTGCTCGACGAAAATTTTGACTGACATGCCGGATAAGGTATTGTTTTGGTATTTTTACATCGTAGTTACTACAGTTAAAAATAGTTCTAAAAACCGAAAAAGAGGAACTGAAAACACCAATAATTGGTTTCCTGAAAAAGGATACAACCTCTGAATTGATGATAATTTCCAGACCCGAAGGATGAAAAACACCGCTCACGAAGTCGTTAAATTTATCGAACTTATGAATCATGTTCTTTGCTCGTACATCCCACAAACAGCCATCATTCAATAACAAGTCATCGCGAGGACCGAAACAAGCGAAATTCTTCGAATAGTGATTCGCGTTTGCCTCGTCGTAAAATGTACGGACCAGCGCCCCTGATGTCAAGTCATACACCTAAAAAGTAAAAGAGGCAATTGTAATTCGAGACAACTTTTGAAGAAGGTGAAACAACACATTAAAATTCGGTCGAATGTTTCTCTCACGTGCGCCGTGATGTCATCAGTACCCACGACTCTTTCCTCGCTCGTACTGAACCGAACAAAGTTATCTTCAGGGAGTTCCCATCTAAACAATAAAAACAATAATAATAATGAATCTATATTCAGAATAACATCACGAGACAAAAAAATAACAGAGGACAAACTTAAAAGGCGAAACAATCACTAATCAAAGTTAATCTGTCATGTATAAAGATAAACCACTAACTTTAATTCGAATGATATTGTTTGATCAGAAGCTGTGTTTATGCCCCATACCGCACCTTGCGGTGTTCCATACGAAGCAGAGGTTGTCAACAACTTATAGTTTCTTCCGATGTAACAAGTAGAAATTGGTGCGCCGTGACACGAGTGTAAAACTTCCTCCTAGTAAAGAAAAAAGACACATCAATCTTCTTTCACATGCTCACATCATGTATGCATAAACGTCCACTGCTTTTTTCTTCTTTCTTAAAGGCCGATTTTTCCATTAAAGCGTTCTTGACCAGTTCCCAGTCCCTGTGGTTTGGCAGCTTTGGAAGTTAAAACGAGCCAACTTTGCGGACCAAAATCTTATTAAGTAAAAACGCCCCAAAAGCTGTCATCTTTAGTAAAATGGAAATAAAGGATATTGAATGCTGCGTCCGAACTAGCGGCCATAACATACATACTTTAATGGACTAGCGGCTATAAGTTGTCTTCTAAAAATCCGACAAAAGGACAATAAGTACCTGACCGTAATAGTTAAATATTTTGACGTCTCCTGCTTGCGTTCCAACACATATGCTTTCGCCGTCAGGTACCCACGCACAGCACGTGAAAATCGAGTCGTCTTCTGACGGTTTGATACAACCCGTTGAACGCAATTTGTTGTACAAGTAACGACGGTTTTGTTTACGTCCTTGCGTGCCGCCATGTCGTGGAAACGACTGTCGCGTCACGAGTCGTTTTGTGATGTTGGGAGAAGCGTAACTGCTGTAGCGAGGCTCTGGACAATGATGAGGTCTGAAACATACCAAAGAAGAATTGTGTGAACACTGCTATTTTATTGTTAAAGGCTTTTTGCGGTTTAAAAGATGTGACATTCCTCGTTTATTTAAAATCTAAATTTCCTATTTTTAAGAGCCAATAAGGCCAACAACAAGACAAAAATATTATAAACATAAGTATGTAAGTAAGTAAGGGGAGGTTTTACCGTCCTTGGGGATTCGGCTTTTCCACCCCTCCGACCGTAACTGTTACATTACCGCTATTACCTGCCACACAAGCCGATTAACGGTCAGTAGATGGCACAAAATGGGCTGACAACACTACATTTAAAGTGCAGTGGAGTGGGGACTCGAACTTGAAACCTTATGATTACAAGCTGAACGCGCTACCACTACACCATCTCCGCATAACATAATAATTGGACTTAGACCTAGATTTCGCAGGAATTTGATTCGCACCTTTATAAAACCAAAACCCGCCTAACCACGACACTAATGCAGCTGATCATTCGTGTAAAAACTCAAGGAAAAGACATTCTTAAAACACTCAAGTCGCATTAAACATTGCAAACATAAAATAGTACTCTGGAATAATGAAACTAGAAAACCTTCAACACTCACTCACCGCCTCCACTTTAGCTCGCACCTTCCAAGAAACTACGATTATTTATTTTTTAAGTTAGTTCTAAACAGGTAATTCACCTTAACAGAGAAAACGGTGGACATGTAGCTACAGGGTTCGAGCAGTGAGCATGTTGTTCTCGCAGGTAACCTGTCACGATACTGTCTAAGGATGGTGGCACCGCTGCTTGAGGAGCCTAAATAAGAAAACTGAATAAGAGGCATGTTACCTATTGAAAATTTAAAAGAAGGATTACTGATAAAACTGGTCGTTGCTATGATAGCTTTCTTGTTATAAAAAAAAGACGAAACTCTTAGTTTTTCACATCTGAAACACAAATTAGTATTGTTTTTACTCCTTGATCTTATTATTTTTTGTGTATGTAAATTCCCTTTTGTTTTCAAAATCTATTTCACAATGTTTAAAAATTTTCAGTAATAATGAAAAAGCTACTACCTGAAACAATTTTCATGCAACGTCAGTGAAATCGGATAGTATAACCCGTTTCGGAGTCCCGTTTTAAAATGAAAGAACAAACGGTGAACTTACTGTTGCTATGGTTTGTTTCACACTTGACAACGTGAATACAGAGGAGAGAGATTTTCTTGGTCGAGGAGTTAACGGTAGCTAATGTAAACAAAAAAAAACATTACAACGCGACTGAACACAACAATATTTGTCGTGACACTTAAAAATCAGAGGATTAATCTTTGCGGGTATTTTGCGATTTTTTAGCTTTCAATTTCACGAATAGAAATTCTCGCGAAATAATACGAATTAAATATCCTTATACTGCTTTCTTTCTCAAATTCATTCTCTATAATAATAGCCGTAGTTTGTCTGTTTGTCTGTCTGTAACGGAAACACGAAATGCGATATATAAAGGACGGGTGACCCGTGGATTTTTCCAAGGGTTGACGACTAGTTTTTATATAATCTAGCTAAAAATGTAAAATGACGTTGTTCGCGCAAATAAGTTCTCAAAAATTCTCTCATTCGTGAAAAACTAAAAGTGAGGATAGGTCTCGCATAAATAAATTTCCTTGTAGCGTTTCCCTGATTTTTTAGTTAGCCTTGGTAAGAATACAGTTCCCTATATAGAATAACATTAACAAAGTTGAATTGGAAAAAATGTATATAATAAAATCATAGCACCTTTCTTTCAAACTGCGGCGAAGAAAACGGTGACGCCAAAGAGAGAGAAGACTTCCGACTTTGATAAGGAGTAGCTGGTTCTCTCAGCGCAACACTTAATTTCGTATGCTTGTTAATCGGTGTTCCAAGACCATTGCCGGTGGAGAAAGTACGTGTGGAGAAGGGTGTTGTGGGAGAGTCGACGCATGGTTTCTCTTCACGCGGCAAGTTCGCTTCTGCTTTTAATGCGTCTGCAGCTTTTTCCAAACCTGAAAAAAAGGTAGATGTGAAAACGTTTTAATTATCTAGTTGGTCGAAACAGTATGACTATTTACATGATTATCATACGACAACGCATGTGGATGGCTGGGAATAAATATTCAAGCTATCCGACCCTCGCGTCACTTTTGTTATTTAATCAGCAAACTCTGAGTGCAGCCAAAAACAGACTTTTAAAAATAAAACGAAAAATACAGCAAACCATAACAAATTATCTCCCATACTTAAAACCATTTCGTACACCAACCCTTTACCCCTGGCAAAGCAAATCTGCAATCTAAAAGTCTTGATAAGTAAGACATGGAGAGGTGAACGAGGCAAGTGTACATACCTTGTGATAGTAGATGCTTGTGTATAATCATGAGGAGCTCTTTTTGAGGGTAAGATATTTTCGTTTGTGCTATAATGTCCGACTATGAAAAACAAAAACATTGACATATTCATTAAAAACAAAAAAGGATGAAAGTACAAAAAATAGTGCAGTGGGCAGAACAATTGCAAAGTATGATTGTCGTTTTGGCGGATTTTATCAGCCTATTTAAAGTCATCTATCAATTGATAACCATCTTGTGTGGCAGGAGTGCAAAGTTGAATGATAATATTTATTGAGCCAGATGAAAACATCAGTTCACATAAAACAGTTTTAACCATGCCTTACCGACGAGCACTAATATTTTCACAGAATTTTTTATTTAATAGTTTCTACAGTCACTGTCTATAACGGACATGCTATGTAACTGGTACTCCAGAAGCAGAAACTTTTGCGGGAAAGAAGTTTCGCAAGGATAGAAAATCACAAGAAAATTTCGCTAAAATTAAAGATCATTTCATTTGCAAGGTTAAATCTTTTGCAAATGGTAACAATTCTCTTTTTTTTCTTTACTTTTATTACCAGTAATCAAAAGGCTGCATCCATTATTATATCAAGGAAACGCGGGATATCCAAGAAATGTTCTTAGCACCAAAAAAAGAATGAAAATACCAAATATTTAGCTGATGATAAACCCCTAACTATGAGATTGCCCCAAAATTCATAAGAAAATACAAATTGCCGCAAAGTATAGTTCTTCAAACTGTTTGCTGAGACTTGCCAAGGTACATTGCAAACTAAAAAAAGACTGAAACCTGATGCTGCAAACTAGATTACCTTTGTTATTCTGGACAACATGGGAATGGATTCGAATCGATCGCTGTGCAATGACTTCCCTGTCACTCGTTCAATCAAAGATGTAGCATATTTACAAAACTTTTCGTGTTCATTCTTTTTATCAGATAGAATTGGTTCCCTCATTAGATATTGCAATTGTTCATTGTGAAATATGGGTAGTTTCCCAAGCACTTGACGAATACGGTCGTCTTCGGATAGACCAACCAGTACCTGATAATATATATGGTTAAAAAATAAACAAGAATAAAATGCACCACGTTTTCTTAAAATTATATGACTTTAAGTAAATAATATCTCTCTACAAGCTCTAAAACCCTGAGTTGCTACGTCAAAAACATAATGTTTTATCCCTTTTCATCTGTTACACTCGTGTACAAAAACGAACAATTTTTTAAATTATCACCCTCGTATTATACCAAAGTTATGCAGATATAGGCGTTTTTTGTCAGTTTACATTAGAAAATTAATACTGATTTGTTTGTATTTGTTTGTTACGTATTTTCACGAATCCGGAAGAAAACTTTTTCGGGAACTTTTTTATTGTTTTTATGCTGAATCTGTATAAGTTTGCAAAATTTAGTGTAAGCGCAATCCATATAAATTTATATTTTTAATACCTTGACTCATAAATTCGGATAAATTTGGTTAAGTGTAAACGTAGTATTAAAAATAGTTCCTGCTACCTTAAAACCCATATCATTTATTCATCCCTTCATTTATTCATTTATTCATTCATTTATTCATTCATTCATTCATTTACTCATTCACACAAAATCAGTCTTTCGAGCATACCTTACAAACTAACGCACGTATAGAATCAGCCTCTGTTATTGGTGTCTTTACATCTAACAAAGACAACAAAATCTTAATGCCGTTGTTCAAGCGAACAAACGACCATATTCTGGCCATAGCTTGTAATCCCTTGGTACGATACTTCTGTGAAGATGAATTTTGTAAGTCTGATTTGACACCCTGCAAAAAAGAACATATATATACATAAAAAAGTATATATAATATATGTGGTTTTAAAACTCTTTTCAATTAAGAAGGTACCAAAAAATACCAAAAAATGGCAATTATTAAGACTTTGACAAGGAAGCACAAAATCGGCAATGACATTTTCTTATTTATTGCGTACCCAAAAAATCTATGTTTTAGGTAAAACTATTATCCAAATGCAAAGTTCAAATAAGGTTTAAAAATCAGTTGCTTCATCCAATCTGAATGGAATACCCTTATTAGTGCCTGCCCAATTTTCTCTTGGGCCTACGTTTTTTTTTCTTCCTGTGCCTCTTCTTTGCTATAATTTTGGCCATATTTTACATTCCTTAAATAATCAGAAATAAATAAACTCTCAGTATATTCTTGTAGAAGGAAAAAGATTCCAAAATTCTATTGCTAAACCTTCAAACTTATGATAAATGAAGTATTTATAAAAGATTTCAAAATTCCAATAAATTCATGAGCGTGAAATGTTTACATTTTAAAACTCTGTTTTTAAGCTTCTTTTTTCCTAGATTAATTTCAAGCTTTAAAAGACTGTTTCTCGTTTTCCAAGGTTACTGTAAGCAAAAGCTTTTGCAGTTTTTCCAGATGCCACTTTCAGTTTTATAATAATAACTGTTCACCCATAAAAACGTCCAACAAATGGGTCCTATAGAAAATACTGACCTATAATTTTGAATAGCTAAAACATAAAAATTCCCACCAAAGAGCACTAATAAAATTAATCTACCAAAAAATTCGACACACCAAGAGTTCCTGGAAATCACTTAGGCAAAGATAACAGCCGAAGAAAATAGTTCTACCAACTTACCACCAAAAGATCTTTGGAATGTGTTGTCACGCAGTTGCATAAAATCCTGAGAGCAGCTTTCTGAATTTGAACATCGTGAACTAAATCCCCTTCAACTGCTCGTAACAACACCCTAAAATATTGCGTCAATCCAAAGTATCTTTATTATGACAGTATTATGACAGATTACCAATTTACGATAGAATCACACTTATTGCAGAGTAGCTAACAAAATGATAAACAAAAGCAGAAGAATTTTGGGTTGTCGGCAAGAACAGCCACAAAAAAAATTAACAGGAAACAGTATAAACACTCACTTTATTCCTGACTGTTTCTCCACAACTGAAACTTCGATATCTTGACATAATGACAAGCAGATTTTTTTCGATGCTGACACAGCGGTAAGCGCATCAAGAGCACTCACCATGACATCAATTCTAAACAGGAAAAGAGGTGTGATCGGAAAAATGTAAAGGAAATGAGTATTGTGCAATGTTAGATTCCTAAGTAAAGATACTGAGCACAGTTTTTTATCTTAATCTATCCCCTTACCCTTAGTTATGCAACTACAAAACAGTTTTACCAATTCCTTTCCCAAATTATAAAAAAGCATGCATCAAAATTAAAGTCACTTGATTTTATCCTGTCTGTCTTTCTAATAAACAGATAATTTTTACAGTATTTTATTCATCCTACAAATTAGATATGCACACAAATTCTAGAGCATATAAAATCAACTGCACTGAAAAAATAGAACACTTTTTGACAAAACACAAATTTTGGCTACAGAATGACTCGACTATTAATTGAATCATTAAAATTAACCATATTAAGAAAACAATTTTTTCCTATCATTTTACTATCAATTTTCACAAAAATAAAAATTATCACCTGTTATTGTAACTTTTCCAGTTGGATGCTATAGCAACGAGTTGTAGTAATAATGGTGCGATGTTTAAATTGACAGTTCTCTGTAAAAAAAATAATTTAGATCCCAACCCTTATTTATGATGTCAGCCTTTCTAGTTCAATTGTTTCATGTCAGCAAAGTTTTGCTGACATGAATTCCTAATGGTCTAACTGTAATTTATACTCTGTTTTGCAATCTAATGCTTTGATACATGAACAACAGTTAAATTTAGAGGGAAATTTAAATCTAACTTGAAAAAACCATGTCGGCAAAAATCTGCGGATATAAATTATGAATTTTTGTTAACGTGTCGTCAATGGCCGCGACGACTTTTCCAAACTTTCCTTCAGCTATACCTCCAATATTTTTCTGTTTTCTACACTCTTTAGATTTTTCGGCAATACTGACCCGTAACAGGTCAAGGCTCTTTTAAACAACCCTGGAGAGCTTAATACTCCATCAATAAGAATCCAGGAAAGAAGTTAGATATTGTATTAGGCATTTATACAAAAGAACTATGAATGACAAATCAAAAAAGTTGATTGACACCTAAATAAAAGGCTGATGCATGCAAAAAGGAAAAGTAGGTTCTCAAATAAGATACTAGTCAAAGTTATTTATCAAGCTCAAAGAAAATACAGGTTTTAATATTAGCTTATGTACGTTATTTTTGTTGAAAAAATCTATGAAAAGTAAAAATACCTTAATAAGTTGCTTTTCAATGCTTCTCATATCTCTGGATGTGAAGCCTTGTATCAGCTCAATATTCTCATACAAATCTTCATTGACAGCTGATAAAACCGACTAAAAATTGAAAACATTAAAACAGTTTTATAAAAAGCAATTACACATTGTGATCTAACCATAGTTTTTGTGATGTTGAAAATAAAACACTTTCAAAACTGAGTCAAAACAGACTTTTTAGATTAAGTGCCAAAGCCTGCTTTGGCAAAAAGGTCGTTGACTGTAATACTTAAATGAGTTTGAAAGGCTGGACAGAGTTTTATATATAAAGTTTTTGACTAATGACAAATGGAAACAAAAGTTATTTTAAGAACAGCAGACCAATCATTGGAAATGTATTGCAAGTTAAACCTTTAATTATACCTAAGCCTCATACACAGAGATCACAGAAAATGTGATACTTCTAGATGGGATGTTGAGAGAAATGCTAATAAGAATACTTTCTATTCACTCACACGATAAGCTGGCAATGGAGCAGGAGGGGTAGATCCTGTCTCACGGGCTAAAACCCTTCTATATTCTTGAGCAATGATCGTGATATGAGCTTCAAAGTATTTCTTTAAAGTTAAACTTGCATTCTTTGCCATTTCCCTGTCAAAGAATACATCATCGTCTGTTGATAAATCTGATTCTTCAACACGGAGAATTTTTAATGTGCTAATCTAAACAAAAACAAAAAAAGATATTAACATTAATAAGCTTACCGACTGATAGCCTTGTGATAGAGCGTTCACTTCCAGTGCGGGAGGTCTTGGGTTCAAACCCCGGCCGAGTCATGCCAGAGACTATAAAAGTGTGAATCTATCCTTTCTGCTTAGCGTTCAGCATGAGAATAGGATTGATATCTTAGGCGGTTGTCTAGTTGAGCGATTGCTGTGCTTGCACGACTTTCGTAGCTCAAATGGGAGCTTTAAATGCGCTAGGACCCCCTTCGCAGGACCCTCGTTGATAGCAGTACCAATAGGAACTGAAGAGGCTATCCTGGGTAAATAATTTCAATAATAATAATAATACTGTGCAAATATTGGTGAATAATAAACTATTGAAAAATTCATTTTTTCCTGATATTCATTGTTTGCTCACAACATCACGGGAGCTTTAGCTTTTTATCCTAACTCGATGAGAGTAATATCGATGAAATAGTTTGTGGGAAAGGTTGAAGTCTAAACTACACCCTTCCCATTTAAACAAATGCACCATGGACAAGTAAACAAAACAAAATATTCACCAACCATATTTACAACCACACGAAGTCCATCCATGGAATCAAACAAGGTCAGAATTGATCGAAAGGAAAAGGTCATTGAAAAAAATAAAGAGGAGTGGCATCGTCCAGAGATGTGAGAACATTCCAGAAGCCATAACAAGTACTCTGTGAGGTGCTTCAAAGTTGGTTGTGGAAGAAGACATATCTAAAAATCGAATAACATCTTCATAAAAATGTACCTTGGGCGAATTAATTTTTATTAATTGTATGCAGAAAACTATTTTGAGAGGTTTCTTTTCATGAAAGACAAGTTTTCATATATTTTTCTCAAGTCAGAGTTAGCAACTGTGTATTAATGGTTACATAATGATGATTGTGATGATAAATACCCACACGTTCAACAGCATCTTCACTGTAAGCCACATAATACAGACAAAGGGACGACATAGTTGCAACTGGTGATGGCTGAGGAATCTCTAAAATCTTTTGTATTCCACCACGATGAATAAAATCAACAATGAATTTTTTATGACAAAGTAATGATGAAAGGTACTATAAGAAAATTAGAACATTGCTATTATATATTCCCTATTTTGCACAATCTTATTTCATTTTTCAGATTGGTCTGTCAGATAAAACCATCGGCTTAAGGATACGATAACACTCAGTATATCTGGAATATCTCCAATCACGACACAATTATGAAAACATGTGTTTAAAAGATTTTCTGATAATTTTTTTAATAATAATTTCTAATAATTTTCTACATAATATATTTCATTTAATATAAGGAATTTCAAAAAGGAGAAAAAAACCCGCACTGAAAAAAAATACACCTTTGACTTGGCAATTAATAACACCCCTCAGCAAATTTTTTCTTTCACTTAAAGCATTATGATCCATCGATATGCTCCATTTTTTCCAAAAAAAGCTCTTGTTAAAAAAATATGAAACTAAAAAACTCCTTTTGATGTATTTACCATATCCCACTATAGAGTCTCATTTTCAACATTAGAGAAAGCAAAGTCCTGAAGGTATGAGTATCAGTGACTTGATTCCAAGTATTGCAATAAAAAATTACCTTTAAAGAAAAAGCATTTCAAAGAATTTTTCTTCCACCTGTAAATATGGGATAGAAATCCCTCATTTTATGGAATAAGATTTCGAAAAGTTTTACTGTAAAACACTCTAAATATAAGGTAAAAGAGTTAAACCACTGATAGATTTAAACGAATTTAGAGTGGTGACACCTCCTAACCTAAAAAATAGAGACCCGCCTAAGATCTCCTAAATAACATAAAAATTTGACTCAAAATATTGATTCCTCCTAAAACATATCTTTATCACATAAAACGTAATAAAAAAAAGTTACTATTTGAAAAAAAAATATGAACAAATTTAAAAGGGTGTACCGTATCCTTAAAAAGTATATTTTCGGATTCTGCAAAAGGTGCAAAAGTATAACCAGAAGAAGACACACTTCTGTAAAATTCATTAACACAATCTACTTACTAATAACGCACCACAAGCTAAACCTGGATTGGAGTGTGAAGCCGGGTTGATGTAATGAAATATTAAATCTATTACATTTTGTTCAAATGCGACTGGAAGAAGCTAAAAAAGAATTCTATGTAATAAAAAACTTCTTTCACAAGAAAATAGTATGAAAACATTTATTTTCAGCAATTCAAAAATATTTATAGAGTATTTAACGCAAGACATGACTGGTGTGCAGACATTAAGATTTTAAAATCTTTTTTTCATACTGTTGTCAAATTTGAATCGCTTGTCATGCTTAAAGGCGCGTAATCGACCCTTATCGAAAAAAATTAACATATGCATTTTATTTATTTATTTCAAAGTTCAGACGGAGTTATGACTTTCCTGAAAATTTGAGGATGCAAAACGTACTAGAAATGGAAATAATGGTACTTTAATATCTTGAATTTATTGTGTTTTTTTTCATCCGCCATATTTAACGATCTTGTTGATCTCTTATTCTTGTCTAATAAGCGGGCCGTCGCAAAATGTTCGTGTGAAACCGTAGGTAAACAAACGGCCTTAACTTTAAATGAGCTCTGAGATGGAGTTTGATAAAATCGCCAATATGGTAAGCTCCGTTCACCATGCTGTTCTTTTTGGCTCGTTTTTTCTTTGCAAAACATGGCATCAAAAAGTGGAAAGAAATTTTGGTTCTGTTTAAAAAAGTGGCCGCGCGTAAAAACATCCATATCACTTTCACCACTTAGATTTAATTTTCTTCTATTCTATTCGTCATTGTTTTTATAGACCAGACAAAACAAAACAGAAAGAAGAAATCACAACATTGCCTCATGGTTATTAATTATGATAATTAATGCTTATCACGCTCTTTCTTTTTTTATTAGCATGACCGGGTTTACTGCATATTATAAGCCAAAAAACCCAACGGGGGAGAATGCTCATTGTGATAGTTGAAGATAGTTGAAGCACTATGGAGATAATTAAATTTAGAGCATGAAAGGGGAAATTCTGAAAATTTAGGTATTCTAATTGTCTAGCTCTGATACAGTCTCCATAAGGAAACGACTAACTGTTTGAACAAAGGAAAATAATCAAAAAGTAAAGGCCAGCTTCCAATTAGCCCGAGCAGACGGGGCGAACGCAGCGCAACAAGCGGGAAAGCAACGTCCAATACATTTAGGCGGGAATTTAAGCTTGTAAACAAACATGGCTGCTTTTAATCGAAGGCAATTACTTTTAATTATCATTATAAGAAGGAGATTACTTTGTAAAAGGCCTCGATTTTGGATGCGGCAGTTATATAAAGAACGCAAACAAAAGGGAGAATTTCATCTATTGGTACAAGAGGCTAAACTCTTTGACCACGAAATATTCTTCAAAATGTTTAGAATGCTTCCTTACAAATTTGAGGAACTTTTACGGTTAGTTGGCCCAAGCCTGGTGAAAACATCTAGACGTGAGTCAATACAACCAGAAGAAAGATTAGCTGTCACACTCCGCTACCTAGTTACTGGTGATGCTTTCACTACAATTTCTGCTAGTTACAGAATGAGTGACGTATCAGTTGGCCAAATAGTCAAGGAAACATCAGAAGTAATCTGGCAACGGTTGACAGAAGAAGGATTCATGAAATGTCCTTCTACCCAACATGAATGGAAAAAAATAGCGACAGAGTTTGAACACTTGTGGAACATTCCGAATTGTTTAGGTGCTATTGATGGAAAACATGTGACAATACAGTGCCCACCACGAAGCGGTTCAATGTTTTACAATTATAAAAAGTTCCACAGTATTGTTCTTATGGCAGTAGTCGATGCCATGTATCAATTTACCATGGTAGATGTTGGAGATTATGGCAGACTCAGTGATGGAAGTGTTTTCCATAACAGTAACTTAGGTTTTTTAATCTGCAACGATCATTTAGATGTGCCTCAGCCAAGATTGCTGCAAGGAACAGACAAACACTTCCCTTATGTGTTTGTAGGAGACGAAGCGTTCCCTCTTCGGGTTAATTTTAATTAAACCGTATCCAAGAGGTTACATACAACTTCCGGAGTCAATTGCAAATTATCGTATTTCACGGGCACGAAGAATAGTTGAAAATGCCTTTGGAATTGCTACAACAAGATTTCGTGTTTTTCGTAGAGCTATCTGTGCAAATGTAGATTCTGCTGTCAAAATAACTAAAGCTGTTATATCACTTCACAATTTTGTTATTGCAGATAGAAATAATGACATGAGGAACTTTTACTGTCCACAAAATTTAATAGACCACGAGATTCAAGGTAGAATTGTGCCAGGTGAATGGAGGAGTGACAACTTTCGTAATGGTTTCCAAGATATACCTAATACTCATCATCATCATCATTCTCGGCTTAACGTCCGTTTTCCATGCTAGCATGGGTTGGACGGGGTATATTAATGACCCTCTTCCAATCTGATCTAGACTGTGTTAGATCTAAACTCAACTTCCTCTGTATCAAGTCTGTCCTTATAACCTCCTGCCAAGTCTTTCTCGGTCTGCCTCTGGGCTTTGCCCCAGGAACTATCAAGTCTCTACACTTTCTTACCCAATTATCCTCCTCCATTCTTTCCAAGTGCCCCAGCCAATTCAATCTTCTTATCTGGATAACATCTTTAATTCTACGGATACTTAGCCTGCTTCTTAGCTCATCTGAACTCTTTCTGTCTCTCAGACTGGCGTTACACATCCACCTAACCATTCTCATATCATTCCTTTCTAAACGGTCAAGATCTTCCTGCTTCACTGCCCATGTCTCACTACCGTACAACATAACACTTCTTACACAGGCCTCATACAACCTACCTTTTACCTCAATTGACAAGACTCTGCTAGTCAACAAAGGCAGTAACTCTCTGAACTTTTTCCAAGCAGAACCTATCCTGCAAGTAACACTTCTTCCAACACCCCCTTCACTGCCCAACATATCACCTAAGTAACAGAAGTTCTCAACTATCTCTAACGAGCCACTGTTGTACATCATTAAAGCTGGAAATACTTCATTCTCTTTAATCTCACCTTTGCAAAGCTTGCATACAAACTGAATGTCAGCTCTTAACCTTCCACCAATACTACTGCACTTCTTATGTACCCAATACTTGCAAGTCTGACAAAAAATTGAGTTACTACCAACCCCTTTCCTGCAAACTCCACAAGGCCACTTTCCAACTACAAGGTCACACTTGGCTGCAATGCTACTAATCATGACTTTAGACTTTGCTGTGTTCACCCTTAGCCCTTTCTCTTCTAGTCCTTTCTTCCACTTCTCAAACTTTTCAACTAATTCTTCCATCGACTCTGCTATAAGAACCAAATCATCTGCATACAATAACTCCCATGGACAACCTGTTCTGAACTCCATCGACAGTGCTTCTAAGACTAGAACAAACAACAAAGGACTAAGTCCAGAACCCTGATGTACACCAACATTTACACTAAATTCATCACTAAGTGAATCTTTAATCCTGACACGACTTCTAGCATTGCTGTACATAGACTGTGCCATCGTAACTAGCCACTCATCCACACCTAATTTTCTCATAGCCCACCAAATAACTTTACGTGGCACTCTATCAAAAGCTTTCTCTAAATCTACAAAGGCAAAATAGAGATTCTTTCTCTTTCCTAAATACTTTTCCTGAAGCTGCCTGAGTAAAAATATTGCATCTGTAGTGCCACGCCCTGGAACAAAACCAAATTGCATCTTATCTATATCAATTCTTTCTCTAAGTAACTTATCAATCACTCTTCCAATAACTTCCATTACTTGATCAACCAACTTCAAACCTCTATAGTTACCTCTTTCTAATGCATCACCCTTGCCCTTGAAACAATTCACTATTACACTCGACTGCCACTCACTCAATCTGATTAGCAAGACTTGTAATAAGCTCAACTCCAATAAATCCAGATGCTTTTACCATCTCTGCAACAATACCTGATACTCCTGCAGCCTTGCCAATCTTCAATTTCCTAATAGCCTCCACTACCCATTCTGTCTTGATTTGCATAGCTGGCCCTTCTGCAACATCATCATCAGAAAAATTATCCTCATACCAATCAAACTCAGTGTTAAGCAACCTCTGATAATAATTCTTCCAAGCTACCCTTTTCTCCTCCTCTGTGCTAGCCAAAACACCTTCATCATTACGTATACACTTCTCACCTACAACATCTTGATTAGTCTTCTTCATTTGCTTTGCTATCTTGAATACCTCATTGCGCTGGTCTTCCCTTCTTAACACATCTGCAAATCTGTTTCTCTCTGCTTCTGATTTTGCCTTATACACTGCTGTACGAGCACGACGCTTAGCTTCTAAGTAAATATTTTTACTACCACCTGACTTCCACTCTTTCCAAAGTTTCCTCTTTTCCTTTATACACTGGTCAACCTCATTATTCCACCACCAGGTCTGTCTATGTCTAGCTGGTCCTTTCGTCCACCCACAGGTATCATCAGAAGCTTCTAGAAGACAATTCTTCAAAGTAGTCCAAGTACTTTCAACATTGTCACTATCACATTGACCATTGTGGGCTAACTGCTGAACTTTTGCACTAAATTGTCTTACTACAATCTCTTTCTTCAGCTTCCAGACTTTACGACGGGGCCTGTACTTTCACTTGGCTTCTTTAACACTCTTCAAGATAATATCACAAACCAGCAAGCAACCTATGCTGGGAAACACACTCTTCCCCCGATATAACTTTCACGTCCTTCACCACTTTCTTGTCTGACTTTCTAACCAGGAAGTAATCTATCTGTGTCTTACAACCACCTGACTCATATGTTATCAGCCTACTCTGTCTCTTACTGAATGATGTGTTGCAAACCACCATGTCCGTTGCCATTCCAAACTCAAGCAATCTCTCCCCTTCCTTATTTCTGCTCCCAAATCCATAGCCTCCATGCACACCTCTATAACCTTCAGATGACTTCCCAACATGACCATTAAAGTCGCCGCCCACCATGACAAGTTCAGTGTCTCCAAACTTCGATGTGACTGCTATTAACTCATCATAAAACTTATCTTTATCTTCTTCACTGAGTCCACACTGTGGAGCATAAACTGACAGAAAAGTGACAATCCTATTACCTATCAAAAACTTTATCACTATAATACGACTATTAACACGCATAACATCTATTACTTTTTCTACCCACTTCTCTGCAACGAATATGCCAACTCCTCCATATCCATCACTATTACCTATCCAAAAAAGCTTATACCTTGCCCTCCTACCTTCCACAAATCTCACTGAAGCTCCTCTCCACCTGACTTCCTGAACACAACACATATCAACAGATCTACGTTCTAACATTTCAACTACTTCACCTGCTCTACCTCTCAGAGTACCAACATTTACACTAGCCATCCTCAACCTAGTGTTATCTACCTTGTGATGTGATAGCTGGCTAACGGTCTGACGATGCTCACACCTGACATCTGTCCTACCATGCGCGACACCTTCACTCCTTAGAGTTCCAGCCCCGTTTAAGCAGTTTGTCTGATCAACTGTTCTTACGGCCATTAATAAAGAGTTTTGGCATTGTTTTACAGCTGGATGCCCTTCCTAGCGCCAACCGTTCACAGACCGGACTGGGTGTTTTTTAAAGTGACACCATCACTATGTGGCATTTCTTGGGACTTCCACAATCGCCCCTTTAAACTAAGGTATGGTGGAGGACATTCAACTCCTCTCTTGTCTCTTAAAGAGACCCTTCACCATACTGGCTCAAACAATTATGCAAGAGTCGCTAAAATAGTTAGAGATGATTTTCGTGACTACTTTAACTCAATAGAAGGTTCAGTTCCTTGGCAACTAAGTATGGTCAGTAGCACACAAGATTTGTTTGATGCATAATGTTAAGCACACATATAAGCAGACATTAACTTGGTCAAAATAAATAAAGCTGTTATATCGTAAAGTAGTATATATATAAAAAAGAAACACATAATGTCAGCAACACAACAGTTATATGTTGAATGTTTACTCATCACTAAATTCAAGATCCAAAAGGATTTCTTGAATACGTATTTTTGCTTGTCTGTTTTTCTTTGGTGGTAGTTTTTGAAGTGTTTCGACAATGCTCAAACAAAATAACTCATCACTGCTCTTTTTCATGCTGTGTTTCAGAGGTCTTTGGTAACGCATCCACCAACATCATGTCAAGCTTACTTTGTTATCAATTTTTACAGGCAGAGGGTTTGAGCCAGTAGAAGAAGTAGTAGAAGATTGCCTCTTTCAATTCATTGTTGGTGTACTTTGCACTAGTACAGGTGTCTGAACCTCTGAAATTTCTGACTGTATTTCTGGAGTGACGTCAAAACTTTGTTCGGTGGACGATATGGAGTTTGGAGCAGATACGTTACTACATGTCGGTCTATTTGTTATTGTATCCTTTAAAAACAATAACTCGTTATACAATTTACACTTTGGTGTATTTGAGGAACCTCTTCCGCTTCGATAAGAGTCAATTATTCGTTTTAAGCATCTAGTTATGCCATCCCGCAAGTTTTTCCACCTTCGTTTGAGGTCATCAACTATAAATGTGGAAGTCAATAATTAATATCTATATTTCTCATTAGCTATAGTCTCAAAAAATAAGGCATCAGCTAAAAGCTAGCTAGCTTAACTTAAACCAATGTGTGTATGTAGCTATTAGCTGCTAGGGTATAAGCAAGGGAAATTAAAGGTTAGCCAGCTTGCTGAGGTATGTAATATTAGCCAAAATCTAATAAACCATGCCTTTGTGAGCAACAGAGGTGACTACAAATAAGGAGCTTACCATTTTTGTGAAGTCTTGAAGAAATTTCCTTCCATGCCTGATTCTTTTTGTTCAAGTCTTTGTAACCTCGACATGAAGTATCCCACAATATCCTCATCTGTTTTACTTCTTCTACAAGAAGTTCATCATCTATTTCGTCATCATCATCAAAGCTAGGCAAGTTGTTGAATTGACTGATTTGACTTGCATCTGTATACAAAACCTCTGAGTTAAATTCCGCCATTTTTTATCTGTTTTGAACTGCTGCTGGGGCATGAATGAAATATATTTGATTGATTGACTGAACTTTCTGTGTGTTCTGATTGGTCAAAATAAAATTATTGCGCAAGAGTTCGCTACGTCCGCGAAGAAAGTTGAATATATTTCAACTTCGTTGGCGGACCAAGGAAGTCCTCCGGCGGATCGCGTGAATTTATTCTGAGCATGCGCGCCGTAGTTCGCTCCGTCCACTCGGGCCAGGCGGGCTAATTGGAAGCCGGCCTTAAGACAGCTAGCGAGGCGAAGCTGTCTTCAGAAACAACAACAAGAAGTGGTCAGTTTGCAAAGAAGTCTGATTTCAGTAAGTTAAAACGTTTAAAGAATAAAGAATAACGCAGAAACTTCGATTGATTTATCTGATTTATCATGTTCGGAACTTTGTGGATACATTTATAAAAGCATTACGATGGAAACACAGCTACGGATACTCTCCCTCATTCATTATTTTTTCTGTAATGGCATGAATCCAGCAACCATGTGATCGATTTTGCCGTGCGTTTATTATCGCATGATTCGTGCAATGAAATGCAATGGCGGTTCTGTAGGCGAGGAGAAATTGGGGTGAGTTTGCTATTTCTATGAAACATTTGAACATGTTCTGGTTGTCAGTTTTCAATAAAATTTTCAGGATAATGTTTTCTTATGTATATCTTTCAATTTTTACAATAAAATAGGCACCTCTAAAAAAAGTTGCCTACAGGGTGATTATGCGCCTTTAAGCAATTACTTGCACAATCCTCTAATAAAGATTGAATTTAGTCTTCCACACAAACAAACCTGTGCTTTGTCTGTTTAAAAGGAAATCATCAAAAGGAAATTTTGATTAAAAGAAAAATTCGCCACCTCTTGATATTCACCCATTGGATGTAAATATCTCATAAATAGAATTTGTTGCATTCCAACTGTCAGTGGAGATAGTAACAGATCAAGTGTACGGTATTCATATGTTTTATTCTTTGAAAGCTGACTGTATCTTCTCTTCTTATTTCCAGAGCTGGTCACTATGTATAAAGGCATAAACATATAAACCAATCTTAAGAGGAGTCTGAGGCAATAAATAATGTTAATCTCATTTTGTAGAGCTTAAGAAGTTGCTTAACAGGCCTTTTTAAATTTTTAAAAAAGCTCTTTCCATTCTTAAGATTCATTTTAAAGATTTGTGATTAATCTGTGTTTAAAGACTTTTACGGTCTAAATTATAATGTCGAGTTCACCACACAGAAATTGTCAATAACTTATGACCTGTAAAAAAATATTGATTCAATCTACGATAAAAAATTCCTTAAAATAGTGCTAGCTAACTCATACCAGGGGCCTTAAATTTTTGTCCATTACTTTGTAACTTTGGATTTGATTGTTCGTTAATAAGAAAAAAAATGTGGGTCAGTTCCAATAGGTTTTATGATAATACTCACAAACTGACAAAGAATTCAAAGTTACAGGAGAGGTGAACAAAGATATAAGGAAACTAGCACTTGTTTTCACTGGAGATAACCTTTAATAATGCAAATTCAAAACATTATACAAATGGAAAAACTTTTTGTTGGTCCGTGTTAATAGTTGTAATTAAAGGGAGCGTTGAAAATAACAAAACAATTCTTCTTACATTCAAAACATTTTTCAGGCATTAAATATACTCACCTTTAGGAGTAACAAGTAATTCTGATTCCTTTTTCTCACTTTTCTTCTTTTTACCTGAATGCTTGATAGATACAGATTTTGCAATGTTATTAATATCATCAATGCAAAGAGCATCCAAATCTGAAACCTCTGACAAAATCTTTAATCTTTTTACAACAAGTGGAACCTGTTGGAAAAGAAAGGGGGCAATTAATGGATCAGCTGTTATCTCATTTCTCAGAATTGGGTGTGTCCTTGTGGGTGCAAGAGGAATCACTCGTCCCTTTTTGATAGACCTGCATTTCTAAGCACGTTTCCTTCCCCCATTGGCTAATCTTAATTAGGAAAAATGAAAACAAGTAAAATTAGGCTTTAAGAAAAAACAAAAAAAACATTGCTAAAGTCCTCATTTAAACAGTTTTTGGGCTTCGAATACAGGCAAAAGATGTATCCTCCATTTTAAACTAAACTTGAGCCTAAACAAGCTCTCTAACAACATAACTATAAAAAATCAAGAAAATATGATAGATCACTTTAAAAATTTAAACCTTACCAAGACAGCATTGCGGTCTTTGAACAGGCCAGGACATTCTGGTATTTGCATCGCATGGAAAAGTAATCCTACAAAGTTAATATGTGCACTATGTAAAAACAGCCAGAGAATGGACTCTATGGTCTGACTTACCCTGAATAAAATATTTATATTTTAACAGGCAATAATGTAACAAAATATCACTTCTGTAAAATCGATTGCAAATCTTTAAATTGAAAGTTGGCAGGAGCGTAATTAGTTTCAAAACTTCTTTTAAAATACAACCTTTCCTTGACATATTACCTGATAACTTACCTGATAACTTACAATAACAATAATGTCTGCTATGCTACCATGCTTTATTTGTGTCCCGAATGGATTTTTTGATTAAATGAACAGTGATAAAAATGAATGCTTAGATGGTACTGTCTGCTTCCAATCAGGTGCATGAATACATTTCAACAATTCGATCTAATCACAATTGGTTCCAAATTTAAATACGGATATTGTTGGGTTTTGATGTTGTATTGTGAAATATAAAGAACAAGGTCAAACTTGTCAGGTTATATTACATGACTGCATCCCTTCCGAAATTAAATTTTCTTACGTCAGTTGATATTTCCAGGCCACCAAGGAAGATAAAAAAGGTATATGTTCCATTTGGATAATTTTGAAAATCCAGACGTAAGTTCACAAAACAAATTCAAATCATGTTACCATTTTAATAATGGCTTCTCGAACTGGTTAGTATGGATTCATGGAAAGTCTTGTTTTAATGAGGCATAGACCAATTAAATCATCAGACTTTTTCATAATAACTGTTTTCGGTATCAGTTAATTAATTAACAACTTACAACTGAAGCTCAATTTAGAACTGAAGCTCAAAATATTGATTTTTTTTGTAGAACTATAATTGTTAAGTGCTTTGTGCTGTAGACTACCAAACAAGTTCAATCTTCATTTTGCAAGTCATTTGTAACATGAAATGTCAGACATAAAATATATCACTATTGGCCATAATGTTCAGTATAAACTCTAAGAGTAGATTTGCAACAAAATAAATTTAACTTATGCTACACATGTTTCATTTAGGAAAGTATAGGGCCATTGTGCTCTTTAAATCCACTATACCAATGAGATTATTTTTTGGTAATTTTAGGTTTAGATGGACTTCTAAATTAACCAGGCTTAAAGGTGTTTCACTTGAATAATTTAACTAACTGAAAAGCAGGCATATTGAAATGAGCATATTAGTTAATTTTCATATCTACATCAGTTTCTACTTAAAAACAAAACAAGAAGGAAAAAGACAACTGTTAGAGAATATTTACTTCTTTTTACTTCTAATTGTAAAATCATATAAAACCCTAAAATCATCAAAAGGATGTATCGCCTATTTAAAACTTATCTTATATTATTCCTATATACATTTTGTTTCCTAGCATGCAAAAATAAAAAGTTAGTATTTTCAGAATTTAGTTGTCCTATAAAAAGTGGTAAATTTTAGCATTCAATGGTATGATGAACAAAGCATTAAGCTTTGGACTATGTTTGTAAAGAATAGAAACCAAATATATTGTCGCATCCTAGAGAAATACATACCACATGCATATGCTCGCAGAGGTTCCTTTTCGTCTGTTGCCCATGTTAATAGTTTTCCCACTTGCATCTCCTACAAACAAAAAGGTCTGATTGTAAAACTTACTTGTGATTGTTGATGTAGAATTAAAAACAGTTCTAGTAAAAGTAATAAACTACCGTATCTTGAAATATATCATTACTATCCAACGCTGGCATTAAATTGATTAGGAGTCTTGCTGCAGCACAGTTCAGTTCAAAATCATTTTCTGCGTTAAATATGTATGACGTCAACAACTAAAAAGTCGTAATAATATAAATGTTGAATACCTTACCTTTTTTTAATTTTGCTTTTTGTGTTACGCCAGATTTTATTTTATATTTTTTATATTCTTGGTAAAGAAAAGCTGAAATGCTAACGTGACAAATATTGTAATTTCAGCAGTTTAGAATGGGTGTATGAGAAAAATGTTACAGATGCTCATATAGTATGGTCCATTATAGTATTTTAACCTGCCTATAGCAATCATTTCACAAAATTTAGTCCCTTGTTGCAACACAACCTGCATTATTGTTCGTTGCTGGTGAACAAGGTTTTTGATCTCTTTTATAGTAAATTTTTTATGGAAAACTTCAGATGTATTTGGCAAACATTTTTAAAACATGCTTTTTATAAAATGTGCAATAAAGCTAACGTATTTGCTGCATTCCAGATGCATAAAAAAAAAAAAAAACTTTCTTTGTTATGTGCAGCAGCTATCTCTATAATAATAGCCATATTCTGTCTGTGTGTTCAAAAGGGTTACCGCGTCCCGTAACGGAAACACGAAATGTGATATATAAAGGACGGGCAACCCCATGGATTTTTCCACAGGCTAACGACTAGTATATAATATTATATAAGAAAACTCATATAAAAGACCAAGAGTTGACCAAAATAATAAAGTTTTTACCATAAATACAATTATTATTTTTAACCTAATTCGCACATACACTAGTGGCAATTAAATATTTCCAATTAAATAATTCTTCTTTCATTGTTATTTAAACCAATTAGATTTCCAATTTTAACCAATCAGAAGGAATCTAAGTCATAGGTACTAATAACAAATTCTAGCTTAGTATGTCCTAGACAGCTTTCTATTATTTACAGGTTTTGTCTAAACCAACAACCCTTAATCGTGGTTTTCTTTAGTGGCTGTTATAGACATGTTCGAATGTAATCACTATATGAAATAAATTAAATCAAATAAATTAAATTCAAAAATATGTACTGAATTCTTACCTTATTTACAAATTCTTCATCTTCACAAAGTACTTTCAGCAAATGGCCAAGCACACAATCAGGAATAGACCGACCTGAATAGGATATAAAAATAATTATATAAAACACGATGAAGCTATTTCGATGTTTAAACACACTAGATCTGCAAGATTTAAGTACCAAAATAAAGTAAAAATAGTTTGTGAGTAAGCATATTTCGAAAATTTTATCTTGGCAAGACAAAACTAACAATCCCTTTCTTTATGCCCCATATTTATGTGGAATGCATTTGTTACCTTTGAAATTGACAATGTTGACAAAAAAAGGGACATAATTACCAGGATGTCGATCATCAAACGGATCTGGATCTTGTAAGACATATGCATTAGCCTCTTTCTCAAGTAGATATGAAATGCTAAAAACAAATATTTAAATCATTTATAAAGAATTTTAATTCTTGAATAAAGATATTACAATTCAAAGGAAACTATTTAATTCAAAAAACCTACTCCTGGATTAAACTTGTTGGTTTCACTCCTCTCCTGTTCTCTTCCCTCCATTTAGACAGCATAGAATTCAGCTCCTCTGAGTTTTCTAACAATGCCATCCTTATGATAAGCTAAAAAAAAACTTTATAACATTAGATACATGCTGCTTTTGGAAATATGTAAAGGATACAATTGTATAAAGATACCATATCTAGAAATTGTTATTTATTTCAAAGCCTTTGGAAAAGAGGAGATTTATAATAAAAAGGTGCTGTTTTTTTTATATTTCCATGGCTGATAAGTTTGCCACTTTTACTTTCTACTCCCCCTCTTCACAAATAACCTCATTTCCCCTTGTTAGTCAAAAAATTATCCTCACACAATTTATTGATATTTCATGAAAACACCAATCTCAAGAGTAAATGAAAAAAATCAAATAGATTTCTGAAAAAACTTATCTGCTTAAAGAGCCAATGAGAAAATTTGTCTGGGCTGAAGGTGTATTTTAATTTATTGTTATCTTGGTTACTATTCATTACATACATATTATGCTAGACAGGCTCAGGAAACTTTTTAAGAAAAAAATCATTCTTGCCTTATTTGATATAATATAAAGTCCATGGTGATAAGGGTGTTCTGCCCAGATTGCGAAAACGGCCTGTTTATAAACAGGATGGCTTGATTATGTTTTTTTGCCCTAATTATGTTGTGGTGACCGGATTATGAACGCTAAATGGCTGGCCAGGCAGGCTGTGATTGGCATTTTCTTCAAAATTTTGTGAATGAAACGTTGACTAGGCATGGCAAAAGAAAAAGGTTTTGAAATAATTTTTCTCTGCAGGATAAAACACCATTGAAAACTAGACATAGCAAAAAAAAGTATCAACATAGTTCTTAGTATCAACACCTCTTGTGGGTACATTTTGAAGTAACTAAATTTCACAGATGCGTAGACTCATTTTTTTTCCTGCGGGAATTGAATTCTGGGGATGACCTTAATTATTCCTTTTGCAGGAATTGAGTTTGGTGAAAAGTTATTAAACTTGCGAATCCCAAAATTTAGTTTCCACAAAATTTTGTTTCATTTGAGAACAAAATGTCCGTTCTATAAGTGAGAAATAATATAAAAGTGTTGCACATAACCCGACCTGCCCCGATTATGTTCGTTTTATAAGTGCCAAATAATATTTTTAACTGTTGTACATAATCCGGGCAGAACAAGGGTGTGTGACAAGATAAAGACTTAAATCTCTGCTAACAAAGAATTCAAAGGTCTACTACAGCCTAAATATATAAATGATCTTGCTACATGACATACATAGTGGTGAAAGCCAGTAGTGTAAAATGTTGTGAGCTATATATAGCTAAATATTTTGCAGAGTAAAAGAAATAAAACAAAATTTGCTTTCAACGATCCTATTCTGACCCAACTTAAAACACGGCCCGTCTTAAGATGGGACGGACCATCTTCAGACATAGTGGCCCATCTTTTGACACGGTGGCCCATCTTTTGACACATGCTGCCCTGTCAATTGACGGGCCAGGAACAACTTGCGACATGGCGTTAAAAGATGTTTGCATACATCAAGACCTTGTATTTAACGTAAACTAACTCCAATAAAGTGAAAAAACTGAACTGCTGCAATTTTTTCTGGCGTATTGTTGTATATAGCTAGCTGAGATTAAATCGAGTTATGCATTTCAAGATTGTTGTGGGCAGCAAAAACAACACTACTTGGCAACTCTTGGTTGTTGGTGCAAGACCAGATCAGCGAGTGCAGTTTTTAAAGCAGTTAAAGACTTCCTTGCTGCATGATTGGAAATGTTTTTACCTGGATTGTTGTGTGCATAATGACTAGCTAAATAGTTGACTTAGATACCAAGATATAACATTCAGTTCAGTGTAATGTCAAGTTATATATATACAGGTATAGCTAGCTAAGCTATTGTTTAAGCTATTTATGTTGACGAAGTGTTACTTGCAGGATAGGTTCTGCTTGGAAAAAGTTCAGAGAGTTACTTCCTTTGTTGACTAGCAGAGTCTTGTCAATTGAGGTAAAAGGTAGGTTGTATGAGGCCTGTGTAAGAAGTGTTATGTTGTACGGTAGTGAGACATGGGCAGTGAAGCAGGAAGATCTTGACCGTTTAGAAAGGAATGATATGAGAATGGTTAGGTGGATGTGTAACGCCAGTCTGGGAGACAGAAAGAGTTCAGATGAGCTAAGAAGCAGGCTAAGTATCCATAGAATTAAAGATGTTATCCAGATAAGAAGATTGAATTGGCTGGGGCACTTGGAAAGAATGGAGGAGGATAATTGGGTAAGAAAGTGTAGAGACTTGATAGTTCATGGGGCAAAGCCCAGAGGCAGACCGAGAAAGACTTGGCAGGAGGTTATAAGGACAGACTTGATACAGAGGAAGTTGAGTTTAGATCTAACACAGTCTAGATCAGATTGGAAGAGGGTCATTAATATACCCCGTCCAACCCATGCTAGCATGGAAAACGGACGTTAAGCCGAGAATGATGATGATGATGATTTCAAGATAATTTTCGATGGAATTATTGCAACTTGACCTATTACGTAAATTGAGATGCAAAATCGTTTTGGCTGGGACAGCCATGATTGAAATATGACTATGATTTAAAGAAATATTATGTGTTAATTTATATTTTATGTGATCAGTCTCACCAATTTCGAGTGGAGTCTTTAAAGCTCCCATTTGAGCTAACAGAAACCTTTTTTGGAATTCTTGCCCAACTGGATGACAGCCTTATGTGGGGATCAAGCCCACAACCACTTGGACACGAGTCGAACGTTCTACTGACTGTGCTACTAATCCCCATTTATCAAATTTATTTGTCATTTTATTCTGTGTTTGTTCATTTTTTAAGAAAAAGCAGAATTTATGACATGGTAAATGTATTGCTTATTACTTTAGCTATTCGGCGATTCGGTTTGACGTCATAACAATTTTTTTGGAGGTGAAAAGTTTCCGTATTTTAGGTGAAGAGAGTGCAGAGCTAAACACATTTTGGAGTTTTGAGAACAGTGTTAGAAAGTTTGAGCAAAGATAATTTTTTAGAGCAAAATCTAGATAGCTAAGAATCATTTCCAGACAGATTTTTATTGTGATTACCTTTCATTAGCTACAGTACTGGAAAAAGGTTGTTTAACATCGCGCTTCGCGTATCGCGACGGTATTCTCGATCCGCGATAGACGTTTTTTTACTTTCAAATTGTATCGAGAGGGCTTCGCGATGCATCCGTCTCGATATCATTCTCGAAGCTATCGAGGCCATTAACACTTTTTCATAATAGAACTATTTTAAAAATAAAAGTGTATTCAACAATGATCGCGGATGTTTAAACATAATTATACTTCCTCTGTGTTATATATTTTTAACTTATGCATAACAATCTAGGGTATACAACTAGCGTTAATCTTTCTTTTTTAGATCACATTATAAAAATTTAAGAACTAAGAACGGCGATAGAAAAGCTTCGTTAGATCGCATTTTAAAAATTTAAGAACGAAGAACGGCGATAGAAAAGTTTTTTTAGATCGCATTTTAAAAGCTTAAGAACGAAATGCGGTGATAGAAATGTTTTTTTAGATCGAATTTTAAAAGTTTTTATAAACGAAAAGCGACAATAGAAATGTTTTTTAGATCGAATTTTAAAAGTTTAAGAACGAAAAGCGACGATAGAAATGTTTTGTTAGATCGAATTTTAAAAGTTTAAGAACGAAATGCGGCGATAGAAATGCTTTTTAGATCGAAGTTAAAAAGTTTATAAACGAAATGCGGCGATAGAAATGTTTTTTAAGATCGCATTTTAAAAGTTTATAAACGAAAAGCGGCGATAGAAATGTTTTTTTAGATGGCATTTTAAAAGTTTAAAAACGAAAAGCGGCGATAGAAATGTTTTTTTAGATCGCTTTTTAAAAGTTTAAAAACGAATAGCGGCAATAGAAATGCTCTTTTAGATGGCATTTTAAAAGTTTATAAACGAAAAGCGGCAATAGAAATGTTTTTTTAGATCGAATTTTAAAAGTTTAAGAACGAAATGCGGCGATAGAAATGCTTTTTTAGATCGCATTTTAAGAACTTAAGAACGAAATGCGGCGATAGAAATGTTTTTTTAGATCGCATTTTAAAAGTTTAAGAACGAAAAGCGGCGATAGAAATGCTGTTTTAGATCGCGTTTTAAAAGTTTAAGAACGAAGAACGGCGATAGAAAAGCTTCGTTAGATCGCGTTTTAAAAGTTTAAGAACGAAGAACGGCGATAGAAAAGCTTCGTTAGATCGCATTTTAAAAATTTAAGAACGAAGAACGGCAATAGAAAAGTTTTTTTAGATCACATTTTAAAAGTTTAAGAACGAAAAGCGGCGACAAAAAAAGCTTCGTTAGAGATCGCATTTTCAAAGTTTAAGAACGAAAAGCAGCGTTAGAAAAAAAATACGTTGAAAAAGTAATGTGCTAGAATTACTTTAATAAATACGAAAGTTAAAAATTTTCTTATAATATACACCTATTTAAAATTAAAAAAAAGATAAAGCAGAGATGTGTTTGAAATAAAAAAAACTTTCTCTCTATTCTCATTAAAAAAAACTTTCTCTTTATTCTCATTATCACCTACCATCGCGACACATCGAGACGGATTTTGTCACGATACTAGAATCTAGATAGATCGCAACAATTTATTTTAATTGTTTCTTATTATTATAAACGCAGTACATCGCGTATCGAGGGAGTCCGCGCACGTTGCGCGCTCGATATGTTAAACAACCTTTTTCCAGTACTGTAATTATTCTTCAACTTTCACATTTTTTAGCATTCTTCCCCCTACGAACTATGTTTGTTTTCACCCAGCAAAATTTTAATAATGGCGGATGTAGAACAAATGCGATTCGTCAATTAAGCCAAATGTCAATCATCACTACGGCAACACAGCTAAACCGAATTGCTGAATATTTGTAATAGATTATTGTAATAGATTATCTTTAGAGAATTCATCATTTATACATTTTTTGTTCTCTTTAGTCCTCTCCTATAGACACTACATTTGTCCACAGTTGGGCCATGCCTGTCTTCAATTTTTCAAAATTCAAACAGTGTGTTGCCCATGTTACAAGGTCCGTCCTGTCTAAAGACAGGTTAGTCACGCGTCCAAAGTTTGGCCGGTGTCCGTGTAGTTGGGTAGATAGATAGATAGATGTGCATATTTTACATGGCTAGCCTCACAAATATCGAGGGATATACCCTGTCTATTATTTCCAGGAGGGGCCATGGCTTAGATGGAGAGTCATAGAGTATTTAATGCTCATTTTGAGCTATGCAGACCCAATTAGGGCCCGCGCTCTACTAGACAACTCCCGGCAACATCCAACGGCCCACACAGTGTGCCATCTCCCCAATTTCCCTTACATGGCTTGGGTTAACCCGGGGCTATGGTAACATTCGCTCACCCATGTTGAATCGCCGTCAAGAGGAATCGAACCCCGGTCTCCCGCACAGAGTTCGAGAGCTATAACAGCAGAACAATCCTCCTGCACATTCACACCATTTTATGGAGATATTAGATCACAAAGAAACTAATAATTAATAAATTCTTTATCCACACTAGATATATTTTTGATTAAGCCAAGCTTTTCGTTTTTGCTAGCAGCTAGCTGCAGAACTAAAATTTCTTATCAGCTGTATGTGTGTAATTGCCCATAAAAACTATTTTGTAACTTTGTGAGAATATGTGAATGCTGCAGCGGTGTATTTGCTCACGCTGGCCAGCAATTCGTGGCGCTTATATAGTTCTAGCATACCCAAAATAAAATACATGAATGAATGCTATAAAAACTAATTAGCTACCAGTCAGGGAAGTCCTCTTAATTAAGCTGTATAGCTTAATTTGGAGATCTCCTAAATAAGCTGTATCATACAGCTTAATTAGGTGACATACATCTAAATTAGGAGGTAGAAAAAGTTTTTCCCTGATTTCTCGAAAAATGTAAATTTTAGCAGAATCACCGCTGCAGCTCTTTCATCGTCAGTTTGACCACTATATTATAAAAGAAGAACGGTATTTCCAGCACCTCGGGTTCAAAAGATATGGACTATAAACAACTATAAACAATGGTTCATTGTTAGCGATAGTCTATTTAAGCTGTACTGCATCCTAGTTAGGATGTCACGTCACGTGATACATCCTATTTAAGCGGATATTTTTAAAACTTCAAATTTAGCGGATCTCCGGGGTGCTACGAAAAAACTAATGTATTGGAGATGTTTATATGCACGTAAATATTGGATTTATTCAGTTAGATAGATGCTAAAATTCAGTTAAATGTGTGTTTTAGACGATCAAAGTTTGTACATCTTAACTAAGCTGTAAAACGCCTAATTAGACTGTATCATACATCCTAATTAAGCTGACATCTAAATTAAGCTGTACAGCTTAATTAAGAGGATTTCCCTGACTGGCTACCTACCTAGCCAAAAAATAAATTATGGTCACGTAACTGTAGTCACATCGAGCAACAATAACAATGTTTTAGCTCCAGTCTACCTATCCTACATCCTGAATCTATTTACATATTAAGATAATTAAGACTAAGAAACCTGCTGGTAAAAAACAACAAAACAACACGAGTTAGTTTGTTGACAGGGTAGCCATTTTGGGTCACGCTTTAAGTGGTAACGGGTAATGGTAAAACAAATAAAGGCAAGTCGGATGTTTTCGACGTAATAGAATGACTACAATAAGGGCAAAAGTCTACCTTGGATGCATTTACTTCGGCAAAATCCTATAACAACTAATATCCACAGTTATCAATATCACAACATTACGCTGTTTTTTGGCCTCCTGTTAATCCTTGCTCTGCTTGGCATCTAGACAGAGTTTACACTGGAAATGAAGGTTTAATATTATATTTTTATGTTGAAGTTGTTTATATTTTTATCTTAAGTTTATTCTAAAGTTGATTTTGCAAATGAAGAAAGCGTGTGTTTATTTGTTGCTATATATTCTCAAGATTATTCCACTCGTTGTTGCTTGTATTATTTTTGATTATTTGTTGAAATCCCGAATTCTGGAAGGTTTTCGTCACAACTTATTACTAAAAGCAATATCCGACAGCTTAGGTCATGGTATAGTTGCAGCAATCGCGTGGCTTGTTATACTTGATTATCAACATGATATAAAAAGTCTGCTGCAGGTCATATTATGTGGTATGGCAGCTTGTTTTATTGATGTAGACCATTTTTTACATGCTGGTTCGTTAAAACTACAGGTGATTTATTATTTTTGTTATTAAGTTATTCTTTTCGTCTATTTTTTATAAATGCCAATAACAACTACTTAAGGCCACCATCAAAGATATGTTTTGTTCGCTTCCTAAAGACCCTGCAAAAATGAGACAGTGGGTCGGGCTTATTTTTTCCCGGAATTTTCAGATCAGAGCAAGTAAATTCGTTCCCAGGGCCAAAAAACAGTATAGTGCCACTTGACATCGTTTGCAGACCCTTTTTCGCCACCATGTAAACTGTCAATACCCACAGCACTGCTGTTTCGCAACAGACAAAAATGTTACGAAAAAATAATTCAGCTCAAGCTTTTAGAGCCATAATGTCAGCTCAAACAACGCCAAAAATAATGTTTTTTTAAGCTTGTGTGTTTTGTTTGATGAAATAACTCAAAATCCATAACACACGTGTATATATAGCATATTTATATATTTAAAAAGTAGAAAAGTAGATCGTTCTAATACTTTTTATTTTTAAAGTGAAAACAACATTTTTTAATTTGCAGAACATGTTTCGATTGTGTTACATCAATCATTTTCAACTGAATAAAGTGTACAATTTTTCATGGATGATATATATATAAAAATCAGCAATCAAATAAAAGGCTTTATTATAACATCACAAGGTAGATAACACTATGTTGAGGATGGCTAGTGTAAATGTTGGTACTCCGAGAGGTAGAGCAGGTGAAGTAGTTGAAATGTTAGAACGTAGATCTGTTGATATGTGTTGTGTTCAGAAAGTCAAGTGGAGAGGAGCTTCAGTGAGATTTGTGGAAAGTAGGAGGGCAAGGTATAAGCTTTTTTGGATTGGTAATAGTGATGGATATGGAGGAGTTGGCATATTCGTTGCAGAGAAGTGGGTAGAAAAAGTAATAGATGTTATGCGTGTTAATAGTCGTATTATAGTGATAAAGTTTTTGATAGGTAATAGGATTGTAACTTTTCTGTCAGTTTATGCTCCACAGTGTGGACTCAGTGAGGAAGATAAAGATAAGTTTTATGATGAGTTAATAGCAGTCACATCAAAGTTTGGAGACACTGAACTTGTCATGCTGGGCGGCGACTTTAATGGTCATGTTGGGAAGTCATCTGAAGGTTATAGAGGTGTGCATGGAGGCTATGGATTTGGGAGCAGATATAAGGAGGAGGAGAGATTGCTTGAGTTTGGAATGGCAACGGACATGGTGGTTTGCAACACATCATTCAGTAAGAGACAGAGTAGGCTGATAACATATGAGTCAGGTGGTTGTAAGACACAGATAGATTACTTCCTGGTTATAAAGTCAGACAAGAAAGTGGTGAAGGACGTGAAAGTTATATCGGGGGAAGAGTGTGTTTCCCAGCATAGGTTGCTGGTTTGTGATATTATCTTGAAGAGTGTTAAAGAAGCCAAGTACAGGCCCTGTCGTAAAGTCTGGAAGCTGAAGAAAGAGATTGTAGCAAGACAATTTAGTGCAAAAGTTCAGCAGTTAGCCCACAATGGTCAATGTGATAGTGACAATGTTGAAAGTACTTGGACTACTTTGAAGAATTGTCTTCTAGAAGCTTCTGATGATACCTGTGGGTGGACGGAAGGACCAGCTAGACATAGACAGACCTGGTGGTGGAATAATGAGGTTGACCAGTGTATAAAGGAAAAGAGGAAACTTTGGAAAGAGTGGAAGTCAGGTGGTAGTAAAAATATTTACTTAGAAGCTAAGCGTCGTGCTCGTACAGCAGTGTATAAGGCAAAATCAGAAGCAGAGAGAAACAGATTTGCAGATGTGTTAAGAAGGGAAGACCAGCGCAATGAGGTATTCAAGATAGCAAAGCAAATGAAGAAGACTAATCAAGATGTTGTAGGTGAGAAGTGTATACGTAATGATGAAGGTGTTTTAGTTAGCACAGAGGAGGAGAAAAGGGTAGCTTGGAAGAATTATTATCAGAGGTTGCTTAACACTGAGTTTGATTGGGATGAGGATAATTTGTCTGATGATGATGTTGTGGAAGGGCCAGCTATGCAGATCAAGACAGAATGGGTAGTGGAGGCTATTAGGAAATTGAAGATTGGCAAGGCTGCAGGAGTATCAGGTATTGTTGCAGAGATGGTAAAAGCATCTGGATATATTGGAGTTGAGCTTATTACAAGTCTTGCTAATCAGATTATAAAGGATGGTGCTATTCCGAGTGAGTGGCAGTCGAGTGTAATAGTGAATTGTTTCAAGGGCAAGGGTGATGCATTAGAAAGAGGTAACTATAGAGGTTTGAAGTTGGTTGATCAAGTAATGAAAGTTATTGAAAGAGTGATTAATAAGTTACTTAGAGAAAGAATTGATATAGATAAGATGCAATTTGGTTTTGTTCCAGGACGTGGCACTACAGATGCAATATTTTTACTCAGACAGCTTCAGGAAAAGTATTTAGGAAAGAGAAAGAATCTCACTTTGGCCTTTGTAGATTTAGAGAAAGCTTTTGATAGAGTGCCACGTAAAGTTATTTGGTGGGCTATGAGAAAATTAGGTGTGGATGAGTGGCTAGTTACGATGGTACAGTCTATGTACAGCAATGCTAGAAGTCGTGTCAGGATTAACGATTCACTTAGTGATGAATTTAGTGTAAATGTTGGTGTACATCAGGATTCTGTACTTAGTCCTTTGTTGTTTGTTCTAGTCTTAGACGCGCTGTCGATGGAGTTCAGAACAGGTTGTCCATGGGAGTTATTGTATGCAGATGATTTGGTACTCATAGCAGAGTCGATGGAAGAATTAGTTGAAAAGTTTGAGAAGTGGAAGAAAGGACTAGAAGAGAAAGGGCTAAGGGTGAACACAGCAAGGTCTAAAGTCATGATTAGTAGCATTGCATCCAAGTGTGACCTTGTAGTTGGAAAGTGGCTTTGTGGAGTTTGCAGGAAAGGGGTTGGTAGTAACTCAATTTTTTGTCAGACTTGCAAGCATTGGGTACATAAGAAGTGCAGTAGTATTGGTGGAAGGTTAAGAGCTGACATTCAGTTTGTATCCAAACGTTGCAAAGGTGAGATTATAGAGAATGAAGTATTTCCAGCTTTAATGATGTACAACAGTGGCTCGTTAGAGATAGTTGAGAACTTCTGTTACTTAGGTGATATGTTGGGCAGTGAAGGGGGTGTTGGAAGAAGTGTTACTTGCAGGATAGATTCTGCTTGGAAAAAGTTCTGAGAGTTACTTCCTTTGTTGACTAGCAGAGTCTTGTCAATTGAGGTAAAAGGTAGGTTGTATGAGGCCTGTGTAAGAAGTGTTATGTTGTACGGTAGTGAGACATGGGCAGTGAAGCAGGAAGATCTTGACCGTTTAGAAAGGAATGATATGAGAATGGTTAGGTGGATGTGTAACGCCAGTCTGGGAGACAGAAAGAGTTCAGATGAGCTAAGAAGCAGGCTAAGTATCCGTAGAATTAAAGATGTTATCCAGATAAGAAGATTGAATTGGCTGGGGCACTTGGAAAGAATGGAGAAGGATAATTGGGTAAGAAAGTGTAGAGACTTGATAGTTCCTGGGGCAAAGCCCAGAGGCAGACCGAGAAAGACTTGGCAGGAGGTTATAAGGACAGACTTGATACAGAGGAAGTTGAGTTTAGATCTAACACAGTCTAGATCAGATTGGAAGAGGGTCATTAATTTTCCCCCGTCCAACCCATGCTAGCATGGAAAACGCCGAGAATGATGATGAATGATGATTAATACTACAATAAAAGATGTATAAAATGCTATACACATGTGTATAATAAAAGTGTATGAAGGTGTTAAAATCTATTTATAAAAGAATTCCTATGTGATGAAATGTTACGATACAAAGAAAGCAATAAAATAAAGAGAATATAAAATAATAAATAGATAGAGTACAACTTAGGTGCCAGATTGCTTATTAAAAGGGGTTGTTGCCAACCTATATACAAACCTTCTTTCACATTTAATTGATATTTGGTTGGCGCATAGTCTATATAGAAAAAGAAGATTTGTAGACTCTTGTCACTCTTTAAATGTTCCTTAATCTATTAGCAAAATGTCTGGTCGTTTGACCAATATAACTAGTATGACAGCTAGCACAATTAAATTTATAAACTACATTAGATTTAAGGGAACAAGGAATAGAATCTTTTACATTGAAACAAGATCTAATTTTGAAAGATTAAAATATTAAACGGATGTCTATACATCTGGTTTACAATATCTTGTAACTAATTTACTCAATTTGGCTCTAGTAAAAATTGAGTGCTTGCCTATGTAAGGTAATTTAAAATATCTTTGCTTACCTTAAAAAATTGTATACTTTATTCAGTTGAAAATGATTGATGTAACACAATCTAAACATGTTCTGCAAATTAAAAAATTTTGTTTTCACTTTCAAATTTGTTGTTGGTTTTGTGCTCATAAGATACTTTTTTTTTCAGTAAAATTAAAATAATACAAAAAAAGTTTCAATAACTTAAAAAATGATAAAAATACAAAATTTCAAAAAAAATTGTGGAAGCCATTTTAATTTTGGCCGCGGTTTGACCGTAGCGAAACAGCCGTGCAGGAGTACCCTAAAGGAATTAATTTTTATGGAATTAATTTTCACGAGTTTTTGTCAATTTTGCAAAAATTAGTTCTCATGAAAATTTTGTGACCTATATTGCGTTTGAATGGGGGAAAAAAAAATTCCAGTTTTTTTCCGACTTACCAACCCCTTTTTTTTATTACTAAAAGTGAGTCGGTCTTAGGACGCGAACATAACATATTTTTGATGGCGGCCTTATGTGACCCTGTGTTGTTGTTGTGGTGTTATTCTTTTATTTATGTATGTAATATTTATAGGAAAAGTTTGTATATAATCTACTCCTATTCTACGGGAAAATATATTCCTTACTAATTACTGCTACTTAATTACTACTTCATTGACTGGGTTCCTCAGTAATACCACATCATAATAGTAGAGAACATTGTATTATAAAATAAATTTATACAACCACAATGGATCGGGATCCAAGGCAATAAGACGGGCAGGACAAATACATGTATTACCAAATAATCAAAATCGGGAATTTCCAGCTTTAACCGTTGTTGATAAATCTAAAATTAAAATGGACATTGTACAGGTATCTATAGCCTTGTCCTAATAAGCAAGGTATTTTAGAGGTCTGATATGTGATGATGAAAACAATCAGGTAGACAAGATAACATTTCTATCATGTATTAACCAATATGGCCTCGAATGAAGTTCCTTGTATAAGTTGTCTTAAATTTACCGCCCCTTATATTTCATCCTAAGAACATTAGTATGTACAAGGCAACAGAAAAGTTACTGCAATCACCACAATTGACATGAGCTAAATTTAAATTAGGTCCATTTTCCAAGTAAGAGAATTATCAAAATCAAGTTACTATAAAGTATGCCAACATAAAAGGGTTTTTTTCATTTTTTTTTTCAATTCCCCTCACATGCTAATGGGAATATTTCAAGATCACTGTTGCAGCAGACTTCAGTTTTAATGTGTACAATTGGAGTGCACAGATAATTAGCATAAGGAATGTTAATTATGGATGGAGTACTTCTAAAGTCAATGACTATAGTTTTAAGTCAGGATGGGTTGTTGTATTTTCTTAGACAAGTTTGCGAATCAGTTAATTTGAGGGGTTTTTTTCTGAATGGCTGACTTTAGTATATTTCGCAAGAAAAAAAAATACACTCGTTTTTTTGTAAGCATACAGTTGATTCGGACTAAGGGTCAGTATGTTTTAGATTTTTCCCATTTGAGCCTGAAAGTATGCTTAGCAATATGCTTATTTCCGAACTCTCGTTTAAACCTTTTCTTTATCAAGAATAAAGATTACACTGCAGTGTTCTCAAAATGATTCGAATGCATATTACTTATTCGAATGCATTTTAGAAAAAGGTTAGAATGTTTGATAAAACTGTTTCTTAGTTAATAAAAACCCTAGATATGTAACTTAAAAGCAAAAATTAAAACGATAATTGTATCTATCCGAAATTTTTACCGCTGAACTTTTATACGCCGAAATTTTTGGTTGTTAAGGTACCTTATCGGTTAAAAATATGTCGGACTTTTATTTCGTCGTTTAAAATATTTCGTCAGTTAAAAATTTCGTCACCTGGCCTAAATTTCGTCACTTTTAACTGACAAAATGTCTTAACCGAGTAGAAAAAAATTAGTAGAAAATTTTTTTTTCAAATTATTTGCTTCATTCATCTATTAAAATAACGTCTTCCTCCACCATTCTCGCTGTTAATTCGTTCGGAGGCAATCAAATCGGCAAACTATGCTTTTGCCAGAATTAAAAATCCTTTTCGAGAGGAAATTCATCAGCCTCCTGTGTAATTAATTTAACATGCAAAATTTGATTTTTGTTTTATTATTTCATCTTCCCGTCGCAAATCGCACATAAAATTTCGTCAGTTAAAAATATTCGCCGGATAAAAATTTTCGTCGGACTTTTATTTCGTCGGTTATAATATTTCGTCGGTTAAAAATTTCGTCACCTGTCAAATATTTCGTAACTTTCAACCGACATATTTTTAACCAATAAGGTACGTTCTGAGCTTCAAGGTATGCTTAGCATTATGCTTAGTTTCAGAGAAATTTGAGCTTAAGTATGCTTATAATGCTTATTAAAAAAAAGAGTGTATGTAGCTGCAACGCTACATATTATGGAGAAACGTCACGCCACTTAAGGATAAGAGCCGGCGAACACATCGTTCCGCTCTTACGGGTAAATCTGTGTTGCCTAGTAACAGCGCTGTTAGCGATCACTTGCAGGTTTGTAAAAATCGACAATTATGGCTCACGGCTATAAATATTTTCACGTCGAATTAAAAGAGAGCTTGCTCATTATGCGTGATATACCCATTTTAAATAAAAACATACGTTCTATGCCGCTATTACCTGACGATGTAAAAGTTTTATTTACGAAAAGCTTCGTGTATTTTTATTTTACATTTTTGTATGTTCTTTTATATAATTTAATATTACTATGGCGTAGAAAACAATTTAAAACAAAAATAAAGAAATATGCCGCTATTGTTATTTGACAAAATATAATTTTGCAATTAATATATTCTTACGCTTCATCATTGATTACAAGTTGAAACGCGTCGAAACAATTGACATACTTAATTTTGCCTTCATTTTAGGATGCTCTACATCTTTCATCACGACCTCCGTTTCACAATTCAAGTATTTTTCTTATATTGTTCTTATTGTTACTGCTTCAAAACTTTTACCTTAAACTTAACTCAACGTTCTCTACATTCCTGTTGATAATTATCACGGCGGTTGTGTCTCATCATTTGCGTGATGGAAACAGGCGAGGATTGTGGTTTTGGCCACTCGGAAGCACAAGGGCTCTGAGTCCTGATTTTGTGTACATAACAGCGGAATGTTTGTTGCCCGCGTGTATCTGGAAAATTCAGTGGATGTTAAATGTTACGGCAGAAGCAGAAATTATAACTACAACACTTGATGTCTAATGCAGATAATAACTACAGCAGTTGATGCCTGGGGAGATATCCGTTACATGCACTTTAGGAGATTTTTTAAAAGAATGTTTAGTATTATTTATTTTAAGTGCAATGCAATCGTCCTTCAATACTTTATTAGCAGAAATTTTCGCAAACAGGAATTTTCGCGAATTTGTATATTAATTAAATTCCTACCTTGAAAAGTTTTTACTTAATTTGCGAATATAAATTCTCGCGAATTTTTTTATTGGTATGGATCGCAAATTTGCGTCTGCCAGAGCAAACTTACCTGAAGTTAAATGTCGAGTACTCACTAATTCCCAGTGGTAAATTTCGCGAAATTTTTGTCATTAAAATAAACAAACAGCCTGGTGACTAGAAAAAAATGTTCCACATATAAACAGATTATTTATTGTTATTGTTATTTATTGTTAAATTATATTTAACCTCCTTTGAATATGCGGTGCAATGAACATCGTGTTAACAGCATATAATATTTTTTTAAATAAACAAAGTTTAACATAAAGTGTATATGAATTAATATTTATTTGTTACATGTTTTATATGAACATTCATAGGATTTTTTTCGTTAATTGAAAATCCCTTTCTTCTCCTTCTTTTGCCGTTGTAATTTCACCTCTTTTTGCGCCCTTACACCCTTATATCCAAAGGGGCATATCCATCCCGTCACACACACCAAATTAAATAGTTATTGGGCCACCGTCAAGTGCGTCATAAAAACCAAATAAATGTACGCTAAATTTGAATTAATCGCCAAATTAATTCCAAGCCGGGATAAGAACCTAATTCATCAGGTTGATTCTGAGTAGTACACTTTTGATCAGCATGATAAGGTGTCCTAACTACGACTCAATTTGCAAAAAAAAAGATAATGATGATCCCTCGCCTAATCAAGAACTTTTTTCTAATGACTTTTCTGTTATTTAGCTAATATATTCGTTTCTGGTAAAAGCGGCTAAAGGTTTACATATTACAGATACCCTTCTATTAGTTATTCTTCAAAGTATGCAACACTCATTCGTCCCAGGCTCTAAAAAAATTAATCTACACATGAGCGGGAATATTTCAAGATAGTAGCGTATGTTGCGGAACGCCAGAACAATGAAGTGATTTGAATTTAATTATTTAAATTCTTTGAGCGATGTTAGAAGGAATTAGTACCAGGATAGTTGATTCGGAAATCTGAGATCATAGAATTTCAAATTTTTTCTTTCCGTACGCCACTATTTTAAAGTCAAAATAGAAGCCCACAAGCGAAAATAAAAATTGACTCAGTATATAAGAAAATACCAATGTTCGCAATCTCTTTTGTTCTCTGTTATATTTTACATTCGTAATATTTATTGATCTGAATAGCATCTTGTACGCTTATGTGCGAGCGTTGACCAAACTTTGCGCCATCTTTCTTAGCTTTGATGGTTGTTCTGAAGTATGGAAACTTCGAGAAAGCGTTCCATTCGTAGTGCATGATGGAGTCATAGTCGTAGGGGCTTCCACGGCTATCAATCTGGCTGTGAGAATATTTCTTGAAGTTGTATTTCATCTCTAAATTCCAGAAAAGTAAGAAATCTTCAACCTCAGATAAATGTGCGAATCGGACAGGTTCCATCCCAATACAGAAGAACTAACAAGTGGGAAGCTTTATGTAGTACAAGATTTCCTAACGTATTAATAAAAGGGAAGGCAAAAATCAATAAATTTAAAAAAAATTGTAAGAGGGTTTTTGATGAAATAGACAATATTAAAAGTACACTGTATATTTTATCTTTCTCCTTCCTTTCTCCAGGATTCTTTATTAGAACTAAGAGCAGAGCGATTATTTTATTCTCGTCCCTAGAGCTCTTTGAGATAACCCTGGAAGCTTTTCGAGGTTTATATCAAAGAGCTCAGGGGCCGATAAAGTGAATATTTTACTTAGATTCGCTCAAATGAGTTTACGCTTTTTCTGGTTGAAAGTTCTTACTAATTCCTGTAGTTAGACTTACCCTCTTTGATGTTATCCCAAACAATTTCGACATAGTTGTCTCGGTCTGGTCTCGATTGTTCATGATGTAATCCTAAGGCATGACCAATCTCATGAATAGCAATGCCTTTAGTGAAGCAGCCGAATCCTAATGAAAGTTTTTGTTTTCCTCCTGTCTTACCAACGTGAGAGTAACACCTGAAAAATATCATACTTTTACACCCTCGTCCCCAGGTTTTTTTACCTTCTTGACATGAGAGACCTGGGGACGAGGATGCCATATTTTAATTAAGTTCTGGGAAGGAGAATGGATAGAATATGTGAAAAGAAACTTGCAATTTAAAATAACTCTGTTCACCTGCTGTACAACTAAATAACTCGAAAAAAGGATAAAAAATACACTTGTGGCAGTTATATAGTCTATTAAAAGCTAAAAGCAGCCTAAATTTGACAGTTTTGTGCTGATTTAAGCATTGCTGAATTGGATCATTTGTCGTAGAGGTTGCCGTAGGAAGCAAAGACGATAAAATGGTCCAACTTGACGCCATTTAGACTTACCTGCTATTAGTTTTAAAGTATTGACACAGCCTTGTCATGAATTACCGCTTCTTAGATTTTTTTTATTTGGGTAGAATCAGATTCCGCTCACTTGAGAGAATCTAACAAGCCTTGGGAACTAGGTGTTATAAAAAGTACAGTGCGGTTCAGCTTTACCGCACATTTTTTGCATTTTTCTGGAAGAATTTTTTGCGGAAAAATGTTTCTGACTATTACAGCCGTCCTAGAACATCACACACAGGCATAGAAGACCCCTGGGAACGAGGTTGCTCAGTTCTCAACAACAGCTTCAGCATGTATTGCCTAAATTCCCGTTAAAGTAATATTTACGAAAACTGATTGAAGACGTGAAAATGAAGATCGAAATAAGCCGTACTTTCCAAAACCATCATCAATGAATTCAACATAATCACGTTCATTTGTGCGTAGTTTGAATTTGATACAAGTTTTCTTTTCCCATGCCTCCATAGCATTTTTTATCGCTCTCTCAGTTGGTCCTTTGATCCCCTTAATACCAGCTTAAAAGTAAAAAATAAGTAAAGCATGTTGGGAGAAGTTTTGTATGGAACTTAACAAGCGGTTAAACGATATCTGTAATGGCGGATTGTTCAAAAATCAAACTTTTTTCTCTTTCTAATAATCTTGAACATCGGAAGAGATAGTTTGGTTGTTCTGCTCCGCCATTTTTATTTTTTTATTTGCTTCCCCACAATACAACTCGAGGGAAATATTACGGCGGCCGGCCTATAATACTAATTTTTATACCCAATCAGATTGCAACGATGACCAGCCGGTGCCAAAGCTATTTCTTCTTGCCGTTCGATGTTTTCAGAAAGAAAAAAGAAGCCTTCGGGGTGAGGTTGACTATAAACATTTCCCAAATTTTCCTTGAGTGTTTGATCATAAACGTTTCCTTAGTACGTCACCTCTTTGTTAGATGTGCATTAAGCGCGCTAACAAAAATTTTGAAACTTAATATTTAAGATCAAATAAATTACCCCTTCGTTCTTAAAAAAACTTTTGGTACTAAAATTACAAAGAAATTAAGAAACCCAAACTACTAGGCCCTTCGCTTGGTTTCTTAGTAAAGAGAGACAAGCAGTTTTTTCGAAGTTTTAATAAAAAGCACATACAATAAAAATAATATGATGCACCTTAAAGACAGTTGTCTCGTCCCCAGCGCCTTTTGTCTCTTTTAAAAAAAAAGAGACAAAAGGCGCTGGGGACGAGTTTGTCTAATGTGATGAACAACTTAACACTACTTACTTATACTGGAATGAAAAACATATGGTACGACGCCGTTTTTCCATCTATACCAAGTTGACTTTTGTATAGCATAACCAGCATTGATTTTATCTACATCACCACCGTTCAGTGCTGTATCAATTTGCAGTTTACTCATCACCATATCCCCTTGAAACAAGAATCCACTGTCGATAGCTAGAACGACAAAGAAATAATACAAAAGATAAATAAATAAGATAAATAAAAATGAAAGTGTAATATAAAAGTTGTTCATTTTTACACAATCTCCAACCTCGTCCCCAGGGCCTGTTAGGCTTTTTATATTTGTTCAGGCCGTCCAAATATAAAAAGCCTAACTAGGGACGAGGTTGCACAATCTCGTCATTTGACTGATATCAAAGCCAAAGCTGTTATTGGACGGCTGACGTTTCTTCACCATATCGGCGTCGATTTTAAAAAAAGCAATAATTCCTTGGTTGGAGTTTTATACTAACTTATCGTGGTTTGCGTTACGTAATGCACGGTTGGTAATGCAACGAAAGTGCCTGCCCCAAATAAATAATAACTACTCATGTTGGCGAACCCCATTTCCAAGATATAAGTTGAAAAGAGTGTAATTGCTGTATGATTTTTATTTTCATGTACTACACAAAACAAATAAATTTAGCTAGTTACCTACAACTTCTACGGCAACACTATCCTGAGAAACAAGATGGCGGCTCGAACGAAAGAGTTGTTTTGTTGATATAGTACTTTATCAAGATTTCCTTTTTTTTTCGAATTCAACCCGTCCTGAATTGCAGGCCGCTGTTTATAAGGTTTATACTAGGTTGATTTGCTAATATAACCATCATAGCTACCTTCAAGTTTGACAATAAGATGACCGCTCGAACGAAAGAGTCGTTTTATGGAGATAGTAAATTAATTTATAAAATTTCCCTTTTCTTCGAAGTTAACCCCGTCCTGAATTGCAGGCCCCTGCAGTTTATATTATCAAGGTTTGTATCGGTTTAAATTGCTAATATGACAGCCATACCTTCAAGTTTGACAGCATCATCAACAGGCTTTCCAAACACCACACAAATTCCACAAATAACAGCAGCCACTAACAACTTCATCTTCTCTGGGTAACGTGACGAAGAAATATGTGCAAATATTTCAAACGCACATTCTTTTTTGAAGAGTATTGTTGGTGTAAGGTGTGCAAACATGTTTAACTTCACAGGGGGTAACGAACGACTTACTGAAGTTAGAAAGGGTGTCTTATGTTTTCACTTTATATTATAACACAAATCTACATAATAATATTTTAATCTTAAAAGTTAAGTTATACAAAATAATCTTAAAAGTTAAGTTATTGATAGCTTCCTAGTGTTGTGCCCAAGTGATTTTTAAGTTTCATTATAAAACGTATATAGAGATGAAATTTGTCCTTGTGAGTTCTTTAATCTTGTGAGTTCTTTAATCCCGCAATACCAGTCCCATAGTTGGACCGCCAAAACCGCCGCAATTAGATTATCAAGAAAAATGCTCCCCATGTCTGCCTTAGGAAGAGGATGGATTTAGCTGTCCAACCGTACCAAAGATGAACCATCTAAGACTTGTTCTCGGACACCAGTCGCGGCTTAAGTTTCAACATGGGCGGTTTCAAGAAGCTCACTGAAAAAAAGGATATTTTCAAACACAGACCGTTTTTCCGGGTTTTTTTAAGGCTAAAAAGCATTTTAAGACGAATCCAGGGGTTCGTCCGTCCTATATATGTCGCATTTTATGTGGCATCTTATTGTATAGATGGAGTTCAAGATTTCTTCTGAAGCTATCTACCCCTTGTGCTTGTTTAGTGTTTTGAAAGCTGAATCAATAAGAGTGCTTCTCTTGCTTGCCAACAGAAGAGTGCCTTTTGAATCCGTAAAACTTAAACTTATTCCCATTTTGTTGTTTAAACAAAAGGGGCTACTAAAATAACCTTCAAATAAGATTTTTACGATTTTTTGCTAAGAATAATTCAGGTCTTAGCGTTGAGGTATCCTGAGGTCTTAGCGTTGTTTTATATGAGGGTAAAGAGCATCGTCGCGCATGCGTTTTATCACAACATCGAAAAAACTTTACAAACCCGGGGATTGAGGTTGATGGACTAAAATTGAAGTATTGAACGTGTGTGCGCTTTCCGTTTTCGTCTCCAGAGCTCTTGAGCATTCTTATCCGTGATAATGACTCTAAGCAAGAGACAATCGAGTACTACCACGCCGATAAAAAAACTGGCTCAATATCGCCCTTGTATTAAACAGTGCTCCTCGTCACGAAATGCAAGCAAGAATGTTTGCAAGTCAACATAGCATAGCTGTTTAAATATATTCATTTTTTCATCGTTATTTATCTCTTTTATATATTATAATCCGATGTCAACTTTGATCTCACTTTCCCTTTTAAAAACGGATTTATATTTTATAAATAAAAAATGAATCACGGCTCCTGGAAAAGAATCTTTACTTTTTTCTAGATTACGTCAAAATAGTTAAAGAATGACAACCCGGCTTCACAATTAAAATGATATTTAGTTATGAATAATTTTAAATTACAAAAACGTTTTATAAGCCGTGATCGAGGGAATTAACTTTTGAGTCGAACTTATATATGAATATTATCTTTAGAAGGTATTTAAATTAATGTTATCGGCTATCAAGCTGTCAAAAAGCAACCTCGTCCCTAGGTTTTATTGGCTTTTAGTAATAAAACAAAAACTGAACAAGGAGCCCTCTATATCCTGGAAACGAGGTTGGTCAAGAAGAAGATGATGCAGCTTCTCGCGGTTATAGTAAAAATAATGGCGGTAAAAGATAAAAGAATATTTACACGAATTTGAGAGGGAGCGGTGAGAACGAGGCATTTATCTTTCATCTTTTTTAACTCTTCATATATCTCAACTTAAATGCCTAAAAATAAAACTCAGGGTATGTTATGGTATACAAAAATAAGAGCACTAGAACTATAAGTTGACGAGATATTGTGTGGCAGGTCATTTTTGTACCCAAGACTCCAGTTATTCTTAATCACAGGGCCGCGTCATATCTAGGTTGCGTATGTTACAGTAGTGTCACGAAATCTTGTTTTGATATTTTTAATTTGTTATAACCTGTCAACCTCGTTCCCCCAGCGCCTGTTGTCTCTTTTTTTATCTCGGACGTAGTCCGATGTCAGAAAAGATACAAGATGCCCTGGGGACGAGGTTGATAACCTGTGAATATAACAAAGGTAGTAAATGTTGTAGTAAGTTTATGTTGTCCACGAAATAATGCAGAAAATGTTCATCCTTTATATCATCCAACAAACTGTAATTTAAATCACTTCTGTAATTTTGTTCAGCCAATAAGCAAAAGGTACTTTCTCTTGTGCGTAAAACAAAAATGTTTTCAGCATACACAAAGACACAAACATTACTGTAAAGTTAGCTCCGACGGAATGCAGTGTGAAGCTCTTCATAGCTAGGTTTTGTCACCACTGAAAAAAAACCTTCACATGTGCACTTCCAGAAACAATCGGTTCGCATGATAATAATTTCTCTGAAAATCTACCGCACTTAAACGTGTCCCCACATGTTATATCCTTTGTACCTTCTCAAAAGAGCGTTTAAGAGGTGAATTATATTTTGCGCAGGATCGTTCCTTTTTCAGAGTCCTTATATGGATCATCCACTGAAGTGGTATTGAACCAATATTCTTCCTTATCAGCCATCACTAAACGAAACAATATTTTCTATACTTTGAAAAAAAGGAAGCTTACGGTAGAGTTTTGAAACCTTTATAAACATAGCAAATACTTTTAGAAAATACTTTTCTTCCTAGGTAATATGTCAGGCCACACAATGTTTTAAACACAAAGGAAGATGTAAAGTAAAAACGGCATAAAAACCACTAACTTACAACCTCGTCTCCAGGACATATTCAGGACGTCCAAATATAAAAGCCTAGCAAGTTCTTGGGACAAGGTTGCACTAACTTACTCCTGATCACCAGGTTTGTACGTTTTTTGCTTTATGTAGAATTCCTAAGCAGTAGTTGGCTAAATATGACTTAAAGTGTGAGAAATCCAATAAGAACGGACACGGCGTAGTCTAGTGTGCATTAACCTAGAGCTATAAAAAAACGTTTCCAGAAAGATTTTTTTGCTTTCTGAAAACTGGTGTAGCTTCTAGTGACGAATCAAGGGACAAAAGGGGAAAATTTATGTTAAAAAAGCGGACTCGATGATGTGACTATAAAGCTCCGTATATAACGTAAACTGGTGTTTCGCGGAAAGATACGGAAAAATTGCAACCTCGTCCCCAAGGCTCGTCTTACACGCTCATTTTTTCTAATTTTGCGACTTTTGTGGGCATGGATTATTTCGTTCTGCGAAATGTAGCGACTTGCCGGCTGTGAGTATTGACCTTTTGGTTATGTTTAAAAATGACGAAAAAACTGCATTTGTTTTATTAATTTGTCCACGCGTACTTCGCACACGCGTGAGTGGAATGCTGTTCCATAAATCTCGAAAAACAAAACTATCATCCTCGTCCCTAGGGTTGAAAGCCCAAATGCTCTGTGTTAAAAACTCAGTTTTTGTTGAACGTTAAATTATCACTGGCAACGTTTGAATCTTCATTTTTTATCGCATTAAGTTTCTTAATATAATACACTAAAAAAGGAAGTTATTCGACGAATAAAAAGTCGGTAAAGACGGGTAGACGGGTAAAAAAAGTAGGTAGAAAATTTGCGTTTAAGGCAAAATTTAGTTATTTTGTAACAACTTTTTTTACCAGTAAGGTCGCTATTACATACAGAACCAATCACATAACTGCGTTTCCTCTTTTTTTTTTGCAACAGGGGCTTTTTGAGGGGTAATAGTGTATGTTAATTCGGGGCCGAGCAGCAGACCAGAATTTTCGCGAGAAATGTGATATGTGATATAAGGAAATGAAATAGAAAGTGACGATCAAGAGCTTACTGTATCGTGCATCTTGTAGCTGCCCAAACCGTCAAAAACAGTCAAAACCAAGAATTATGTCGTATATTTTTACCATCTTGTAATTTGTTGAACAGCTATGTCTATGGCAGGTTAGCTTATTTTTTTATTTAGCTCAGAGGCTAGAGGTAGCTAGCAGACATACTACAACAACATTTTGAAGAACTAAAAGAGTATATGAAAGAAAATATGCCCTCTGCAAAAGTCTGTCACTCTGTGATTTTACGCAATGATTTATAACCTAAATAAGCAGCGCATTACTATTTTTCTGTGTAAAAGAAATCCCCCCTCCCCCTCACTCCTCCTATTTAAAAAATTTGGTCTCCCATAAAAAGTTTGGTCCTTGTCAAATTGACAAAATTTTCATCCTGTAAATAACAGTAGCCAAAAGTACATGGGTTTTTTTGTAGAAACCTGATTTTACTGGGTTAAATTAAGCTTCCTGTGCCCCTTCACTTCATCCCCAAGGCTCTTAAGCTTGGACTTACGCGGGATACACAACAAGTTAGCGAAGACTATGTTATATTTTTAAGTTACCTTCAACCGTCGTTTTGACTTATATTAGTGGAACAACAATAACAATACCACAGACTTTTACAATTTTCCACTCTAAATACAGAGTCCGATATCCGTTCACACATTCTGTGAAACCATCCTCCACAGTTACTACATTCAACCCCCCCCCTGTTCTTTTGTTGCTGAACGGGAATTACTTTAACTTTGAGTTTATCCTCACAACAATTAATAATTGCGCATATTTGGGTTTTGTGTGATCAGTAACATTTCCACGAAACATGCTGTCCATCATATGAACCTCACCTGGTTTGCATCCATGTGTTGGAAATAGCAATCCAGTGAAGGTTTCCATCATGCAATACCTGTACAAATGGCATGCTACGATATATGCGGAAATTAGGCGTTTGACCAAGCACTGTGTCTTGGAGTCCACCCACATTTGGAAACTTTTGTTTAATCATATTTTGAAACACGTTTATCACATTATCATTAAGCATTCTTTTTCCAGAAATGTCCTTCAAGTCATTATGTGAGAGAACAGTTCTTGCAAAAGGTGCAACATCATTTTCAAGATTCTTTTCAGTATTGGCGTTATCGTCTTTATCATCACTCACTACAATTACTGGTACATGAAACGAAGGTTCATCATAGCTGTTGTTGTCATGTATCACCTGCTCAACTTCAATCTTTTCGTTTTTCCCAACATTTTCAACTGCGATTTTGAGTTGAGATGCTTTTATTGATTCTTCTTTTTTCATACCAACTCGCTTCAACAATAGATTTTTGTTTTTTAATTTCGGAAGTGACATATATTTATATGAAGTTTTCTTATCTGGTTTCACATCTAACTTTTGCTGTTTTTTTGGCAGCAAGGGAACACCACTTTCTTTTGGAACATCGTCCTTCATTTTCCTTACAATTTCTGTAAGTTCTGCATGAATTGATGCAGTAAGTGTGCTTTTTTTTCTGTTAAAAAACTATGACTACGGACCCCTTTAATAAATTCCTTATGGTCTCTCCGTTAATATTTTTTCTCTTTAAGACCATTCTACTTGGCAATTCCAATAATTTTGTGGCCTCGACAACATCAGCGGGTGAAGAAATTTTAACGTTTAACCAAATCATTTTCATTCTTTCTTGATTCTTTCTTGTTAGTCAGAAGAAATTCCGAATCAAGATTTAAGAACGGAGAATTTCTGTACAAGCTGGACATAGACTCCCATCCCCAACACGGAAATTTCTTAAAAACAGCAAAAAAATGTTTACAAGGATACGCAGATGATTTCCAATTGGGGCATGAACTACTTGGCATATGTTTGTCATCACCAAAATTTACTTCATAATTGCGTTCATCTCTACCATCCCTGTAATATTTTATAGAAAATTTGCCATTCTCTATGATTTTTATACCGGTTGAGTCCAACTGTTCACCCAATGATTTTTTCAATAAACAATGCTTAATCATGTCATGAGGGCGATCTTTTAACCATTCATCAATGTCATCCGCATATCGCATGTATTGAGAACTCATCATTTGATTCTGATCCGAATAGCTGTGAAGAAATATTTTTTACAAATAGATTTTATTGTCTTGGTCGTCAGGCATTGAATTTAAAGACATAATTACCTCTCGTATTTATCTGCCAGAATATCCTCAATCACCACAGTGAGCATGCCAGTCAAAGAGCTGTGAGGATGATTTGATAAATAGTTATGTTTCAAGAGACTGTTCTGTCGTTCCACACCATTATTAGTATTGCAGTCAAACAAAAACCGATTTTGTCTAAACGCGACTACCCAACGCTATAAAACGAAACATAACATTAATAGTAATAGTAACATAACATGAATAGTAATAATTCCTATAAGTAAATTATAGTAAGATAGAACTGTCACTTAGAGATGTAGTGTCTAAGTCCTTCTTGCTCAGACTAGAATGAAGACTTCTTCAAATTTTCTATCGCGTTTTCACATGAGCACAGCATCTCAGAGCACGCAATCAGTCTTAGTAAAGTTAATATTTTCAGTCTGTCAGCGGAGCAGCCATTCACCTTCTTTTTCAACCAACGATCCCAAGCCAGCTCCCTATGAAAATAACATATAAATACGGTACACCCTAAAAACAAAAATAAAATATACACTTGCTTTTTCTTTGAAACTATAATTACGTTCCTCTGACAAAATAATTGTGTACCTTCAAACACTTTTTCTAGACTTTTAATCTCTTCTATGCAATAATCTGACATGGCAAATTTTGGTTTTAGGCCACTGTTCCAAGATTTGAGAATTATCAATGCCTCGGTAATGCATTCCTCTGTTTCAAATTCGGTGACAAATATACCCACAATCTGATAGTTTACGTTTGTTTTAACAACCAGGAAAAATAGAGGAAGGGCATAGCGTGTCGTACGGTATGTAGCATCGAGTAATATCATTTCGTTTCCATACTTTTCTAACAATCTTTTTTGCCAACATCATCATCATCATCATTCTCGGCTTAACTTCCGTTTTCCATGCTAGTATGGGTTGGACGGGGTATATTAATGACCCTCTTCCAATCTGATCTAGACTGTGTTAGATCTAAACTCAACTTCCTCTGTATCACCTTATAACCTCCTGCCAAGTCTTTCTCGGTCTGCCTCTGGGCTTTGCCCCAGGAACTATCAAGTCTCTACACTTTCTTACCCAATTATCCTCCTCCATTCTTTCCAAGTGCTCCAGCCAATTCAATCTTCTTATCTGGATAACATCTTTAATTCTACAGATACTTAGCCTGCTTCTTAGCTCATCTGAACTCTTTCTGTCTTTCAGACTGGCGTTACACATCCATTCTGGTAAACAAATAGAAGTGGCATTTCTTTCTCTGAAGGGAGATTCACATTTTTCTGAATATCTTCATCTGAAGCGCTTTCTTTTGAGTCATTTACAGTTTCACTAATTTCATCACTTGAAGTATTAGTTCCTTAAAGGGAAAGCATTACAATTCCACACCGGTATTTGACTAGTAATAACTTAACATTAAAACACAAAAAACAATCATAGACATACAAATACAAAAAACAAACCTTTAGGTCTAAAGTATATTTTAGTGGTTGGATCTGAATCTGTCCATTCTTTTATCTTTTTTTGAAGGCACTCTTGATCTATAAGTGAATGACACAACCTTCTTCTAATATGAGTTATATGGTTACGTATTGTTGCATTCCGTGGGTAAAATCTTTTATTTGATGGTTCTGGCAGTTTTGTTTCCTTAAACATTTCTTTCTTGACATGTATTTTCAACAATCTTTTCATCTCGTTCCTGTCTGTGACACCTTCCTTTACATAAATGTTGATTTTGGAAACAATTTCTGAATCTATTCTTTGGGTTATACCGGAATCCTAAATAGAAAAATAGAAAAACAATTAAAATTACTTTTAAACAGAAGTATAAATCATATTGTCTGAATCAATTGAACTTCTACCTTTGTTACTATATGACTTTCATGACTGTTAATATCAGGAATACTAACGAGAAATTTGCAAGTTTTAATCTGTTTTCCTGCAGATATATCAGTTCAAAGGTCTGCAGATTTATTTTTCCGGTTACGCACCGTGTCATTTACCACCTAAATAGTATTTAATAAAAAATACATCAAAGTTGTATTACTGTTTTCAGAAATTTCACATCTAAAGAAAAAGATATCAAAATGTAAAACTATCGGATACTCTGGAAATTCTATCATTTCTGTGATGATAACTTGTGCCGGACAATCAAACTTTTTACAATCTTGAACCCGAGTGTGTTTCCTTCTACACCCATGATCGTTTTGCTGTAACAAGAAGGAATTATTCTGTGTAACTCTTTTTAAAATCCAATTATATAGTGAAAATCGTGAACCTTACCAGTTCCTTTTCTCTTTTTTCTTTAACTGATAGTTTCAAATTTAGGTTCCTATCTTTTCCGTGATGACAATCCAAAATTTTTGTTCCAACAAACATAAATGGCAAACCGGAAAACTTTACTCCATCACTTGACCAGTAAACCTTGTGTTTTTTCTTTCTTAAATCTGGAATTAATTTTATAATGTCTCAAATTATGCATTTAGTTTAGAATGTTCTTTAAAAAGAAAAGCCTACCAGTGGATCTAAAGTCTTTCGCTGAGAATATGGTACTAAATCGAACAGTGTTTTCAATTTCATGTGTTTTGATTATATCGAGTGCTTCAACCAAAGACAGAGCAATGTGATACTGTTTAGTATGACTGCTGCCACCTGAAAAAGGTCAAAGGATTAAGTACCAAAGTTGAACGAGACTCACCTTCAGCATTTGAAAAGAGTTGTAGTAAAAGTTAATATTTTTATCGAAAAAAATTTAAATTTTTGAGTAAATTTTTAAGTATAATTATAATAAAAAAGTGCTACTTGTAAAATTATTCGGTGTGCATAAACATTTATACAACCATAGTAACAAGAAATCTTATGACTATGATACAACGCATCTTAGCTGCAACAAGGAAAACAACTCCATATAAAAACAGAAGTATTTTTATCGTACCAGATAATGGTGATATTGTAGGAATATCTTCTTCATTCATATTGCATACGTATTTATTTAAAAAAAGAATCGAATAACGTGATAATCTTTAAATGTTTAAGTTACTTGACTGCTCTTCTCTATAATGTTAACAGAGAGCACATGTTGCATCTACCATTTACTATAATTTTCCTGCGTGTTGTTTCAGTTACGTAATCACATTTTGTCATTACGTAAATTTTATCGGGAAACAAGTGTACTTTTGGCTACTGTTATTTATTGCTAACCAGAAACATGCGCCTGAGTGCAAGGTGCATGTTTCCTATTCAAGTGATGATTACAGTTAAGATGCCCTGAGCATCAGGCACATCGACATGCCCTGAGCGTCAGGCGCATGTTTCCTATTTAAATGCTGCTGATAGATATGCCTTGAGCATCAGGCGGATCTTAATGAGCGTCAAGTTTGTTTTAAAGTACGCAACTTAGAACAGCAAATATGGTGAACACATGTATACATGCCCTGAGCGTGAGGTACGTTTCCAAGACTACAATGACTTGTATCAACACATTACTTGCCTAAACGGCCAATGAAGGAGGCCCAACATACCCAAATTTCCCCATATTGTGAAAAGAAACAACAAGAAATATGTTATTTGTTATAATTTTCCGATATGACGTGATACAATATAACAACACAACAGTAAATTCACTTATGCAATCTACTGGTACAGCCATATTTTATTGCACTATACTGTGACCCTTCATGGTAAACTTAATGGAGAACCATGAACCGTCAAAGAAACTACCCAAAACTATGTTAGACGCGTCTGTAAAAAAATTTAAACTGAAGGAAGTAACTACTTCTAACTGTATCATAGCCACACCGTTCCAAGTTGGCAAGAACTCGCACTAACCTTCTATGTCCTTTCGTGATTCTGAAGTAATACTAATGTGGTGGAACAAACTATTCCCAGATGTGGAAAGATCAATCAGGCGCCTTAAGAACATGCAACCACATTTAACAACCTTGCAAGCAAAGGACAGCGAGCCAATAAGGGACAATAATTCTTTCCTTGTACACTTCTTCTTCTCTCGCCCCAGTTGTAAGGCATTAATTAATTCCCGAAACTTATTGTTAGGTAAACGTAGGATAAACTTCCTAGTGTAAATTTCTATGCCAAGGTATGTAATGACCTGTGATGGACCAACAACTTATCTGGGGATAAAGGAACACCAAGTGCTGAGAAGACATCTTTAATTACTTGTAATGTTGTTAGACATGCCTCCCTTGTTCTCTCTCCTGTTATGATATCGTCTAAGTAGACGCATATTCATTGGCAAACTAAGTTCCCAAAGTCTGGTATGTAATCATCTTGTGGCAAAGATGTGGAAAAAAAGACAACACACACCTGAGGTAATTGCTCCATGCTAAGCACCAGGACTTAAAACCTTTTCACGCATGACTTACCCGTGGTCTTTCTTATAAAGGAGACACTGGGACAACCGTCCACCGTTTTTACATTCAGGTCATTCTCACCAGTGTCATCCATCGGGTCAGAGGGGCATTAGGCGTGGGAGGGTGAAGCAGGTCGAAGTTAACATACTCACACTTCTTAATCATTTCAAGACTGTGTGGGCACAGGAGGGTAGGCAGAATAGAGGAGAAATTATTTCGCACAGCATCAACAGTGGCCTTGCGCTCGGCGACATTCATAGTTTCAACTTCAGCTTCAGGAAGAATCACAATGAGGTTGCCATTATGATTTGATTTTTGTTCTAGCGAACCGACCGCCGAGACAAAAGAGTGAAATGGCGGCTGAGGTGGGTCAGGTTATCCATGGAGTTATTAGGGTTTATCCTTCGTAGATGGCTGCTGAACAGCAAAATCGAGCTTATCATTAGCAATGCCATTTCCAAAATGCGCGACTAAAACTTATTTGTTGATCTAGTCTTAACAGCCATGTTGAAGGAGTTAGCAATAAGGGTGAGTGTTTCTTTCCCAAGCTTCACCCACTGTTCCACTGTGTGCATTTTTGGGTCTACATTAAGTACTTTGTGAATAACAGACTATAACAGCACAAACACAACTGTTATAGATAGTGGTTAATTGACTGAGTGTCATAACAAAAAACATCTATTTCAATTGTTACAACCACAGAGCTTAAACAGAAGACAAAAGTTCACTTAAAAAGACATATAAACTAGATAAATAAATATAAGAACAAGAAATAAGTACAAGAAAGAAAGAACATAAAGTTAAATGCTATCCACAATTTTTGCCCACAAGTACCTTACATGCACACACACAGCAACTGAACAACTACACACCTTACAAACATATAAAACAGAAGTCTCCCCTCAATATGATTCTACATAATTGATTAAATAAACACAAATTTAAATTTATGCTGTTTAGTAAATAAAATTATCATTCGTTAAGCTTGTTATTCGAATGGACGCATAATCGAAACGTAATCGCTAATTTGAAATATCGTCACAGTGTTGAACAAAATGCAAGTAACGCAATATTAACCAGTAACGCAATATTAAACCAATAATGTTATATGAAACATTAATAACAAAACAATTATCGCAATGTCGAATATATATCCATATATGCAATCTTGAAATGTTCAATCGAAATATTATAATTGTTATAAAACGGCTCCTTGATGGGGAATTGAAACTAAGGTTCGGCTGGAACCTTACCGTGATTTTTGTGTGGGGTATCACCACTTGTTTGTTTTGGTTCCATCTTGTTTATTTACAAAACCACACTGATATGGTCAGCAATAGATAACACAGTTCAAACTGTAACTCAAACTAAACCTGTAACTGTAAGGTTAAGGTACATCTGAAGAACTTGTGCAGTGTGAGGTGTTGGGGTCTTATATGCAGGCATCATTTATTAAGACCTGAGTAGGGTCCAGTTCCTTTGCAGGCAAGTGAGAATAATCTCTCTTGCAACCTTTAAGTTCAGGTCTATAGATAGAAAGAAGAACTGTACTTCTGTCACCACAATTAACATGAGCAAAAGTTGCAGTTTACCGCCATTAAAATCATTTGTACAGAGATTGTTGTTAACTTAATTGCGAAGACATATTAACTGTTTTGGTTATGAAATTCATTAATTCTAGTGGATGAAAGTCTTTAATTTGAGGGAAGCTGTAAATCTTACGTAACAGGGTCACATGCCACGAAAAAAGTCTAGAGCTAGTTTGAATTTTTTAATGAAGAAGAATGTTGAAGCAGCAGTCAATGTGGCTTATAAAACAAAAATTTAAAAAGAAATATCGGGAGTTAGGTGATCTTTAATCAAAAAATGTCTTGGAAATTTCTCATAAATATCTTTCAGGTAAGTCCACCAACTTGTAAAAGTACCTTGGCATCCCTTTAATAAAGTTACCAATTTTAATCTAACAGCGAATACTTTGAAATTTCTACACTGCACCCTGCTAAAAACCTTATTACAAGGCCTAAAATGAATATTAAGATGAAATTAATTGATGTATAATGGGATGTATATAAAGAGCACCAAACTATGAGATATGACTTTTCATAATTTAAACTTGCATAGCTTTTTTACAGGCTTTAAGTACTTTTATACCAAATTAGATAATTTGAAAGTACGTGATGTAATGATGTAACAAGAGGTGATCAACAAATCGGCTTAATATTGTTTTATTTATTTTAGCATTATAGAGTATGTGCCAAGAAAAAATAAGTTTCAGAGATTTTTTATGAAAAGTTAGATAGTAATGATTTTTATTTGAGCTATAAAAGTCTCTTAAAATTTCTCCTAACTAGACAACAGTCTTTGCAGGGGTCCAACCCATAACCTTTCAGACGTGAGTTGAAGGCTCTACCGACTAAGCTATTGTTTCCCAAATTGTAAATAACATGCTTTATTAATACCGGAAAACTGAAGACAGAATAATCTAAATCTTTGCAAAAAATTGTAAAATTCACTTTGCATCATGCTCCAGGTATCAGATTCCTGTCGTATATATACAGTGTGTTAGCTAGAAATTCTTAATTGAAGCCGTTAAGCCCCAATTGGGAATTTTGAGGGTCTCCCTGTGGACGGCCCATGGTGGCGTCTGAAGGGAAATTTTTTATATTCCATGTTCTCAACAGCCTTTCCCAGCGCATTTTCTTCTAAAACATCGGTCGAAGACTTTGTGTTTTTCACTCGCATGCTACCATTTTTAACTTTACGTGTGTTAACATCAATATATTTACTGAGATAGGTAAAACCCCCAGTCATACAACACAATTATAAACTAATCTAAAATATAACAATAGTAAACATAGTAAACATCTTAAACATTCTCCCATCTTTTAAGAGAGATAGCATTCTGCAATAACTGTCTTCTGAACAAAATAAAATGTTTAAAAATAAAAGAATGTAGTTTTGTTTTGTTTTGTTTTTTTGATTCGTTCAACAACAAGAATTATTGTCCCTGACATATCATTTTCCAAAGGGCTACAACAACTTGCACATATCGTAATCAATCAAACGTAATCTTCCCATTCAGTAAAACATTTATCAACCGCTGCAAGGATGCTCCTCGCTTGGTCATTCCATCTGACAATTGTAATGATGCAGGTAACCATCGAACAGAAACTTTTCCTTCATTGACCATTTGTTGAATAGCTGCTATATCGATTCTAAGACGTTTTTCTGACACCAGAGTAGTAGCATGAATATTTTCATACAAAGATTTATTATCAATATAAGCTGTTATGGGAATACAATTCTCATTTGTTCTCTGTGAAAACAAAATCTGTGACATTAAACAGCCTATGTAGTATGCATTATCAATACCATTAACTAAGGATAAGGCTTCAGCAGCAATGGTACTCTTAACAACCCTCTTGATCTTCTTTGAACACCAAGAAATTGGGAAACATTTCCCATCCTCTGCAACGACAATCACTATACTACCGCCAGCACTGGAGACGCTATCTGGTAAGTTTGCATATGACGCATCTGAAAAGACTACCAACTTCCACAATTCATACTTTGGCATATTTGGAAAGATTAAGCACACATTGTTAGTGGCTTTCACTTTCTTTATAACCTTGTTAGCCACCAAAAGATGCTCTACTCTTGCGTTTTTAATGGAAACACTTAATTCCAGCACATCAAAAGCCAAATCTGGGCGAGTTTGAGTAGCTATCCAGTTCAATTGTCCTATTGCAGATCTAAGTTCATGTAATTCGTCATCATTGAGTTCATCACGCTTTCTAGTGGATCGTTTGTTTGAAATCTGTATTTCCTGAATGCATTCAACATACTGCTTTTGATCCATAGTTATATTTCCACCAACTTGAGAAATGTTTATCCCAATGTATTTAAAGTTGGTCTCTTCTATCTTACCAACCTTATAGGTCTTAATCAACTGTGACATAACAGATGCTTCAAAAATTTTATTTCCTGCAAGTACAAAATCATCTACATGCATTATAAAGATGCCACAAAGATTGTTATCTGTATCTTTCCAGTAGAAAAAGTGCTTTATCTACTGTGGACTGCTCTGCCTTCAGCTTTAATAAGGTCTGACGTACACTGAAATACCAATTTCTTGGAGCATCGTTTAAGCCATAAACGACTTTAACAAGCTTCCATGTGAATTCATCTGGAACATTTGCTTCTTTGGGTGGTGTAACATAAACATCACGATCAATAGTGTGACCTTGCAGAAATGCAGACTTTACATCTAATGCCACACAATTCCAATTCTTTGCAGGCTGCTATTCCAAAAAACATACGAAGAGTGTCTTTAGCTGCAGTTGGTGAGTCACGTTGCAGTTTGTGCTCTTCCTCAAATCCTCTAACAACAAGACGTGCCTTAACAACTTTAGAGGAATCCACTTCTTTTCAGTGATAATCCATCTTGTTGATATCTTACTATGTTTATCATCCGGAACCTGTCGAACAACATCAAACAATTTCCAGTTGTCTAATTCTTCTGTTTTGCTTTAACTGCCTCTAAAGTATCATGTACGTGTTCTGGAAGAATAACTACATTGGACACTTTCAACTTTTTTCCAATCTTCAACATCCTTAAAATCTAGGCACATTTCATCATTTGTACCTTCTTTCCTTATGTTGTACCAACTACTGTACTTCCCTGTAGCTTTTCCACCTCTACTTATCACTTTTGCTGAAAACCATTCTGGTACATCTTTCATTTTCACTTCAACATGGTCGTTAACTTTGGGAAAATCATGCTCTTTCGAACAGACACCTGTTGTTCTCCTTCCAAATTCATTTCTGCTTCTGGTACATCTAAAACATTTTCCTCATGTTCACTTCTGTTACGTTGTTCTTGTTGCACAGGTGTAGCATTTGTCTCTTCAGCCTCTAAATCAATCACTACTTCTGATTGATGATCACCTACATCTTTGTTCTCTTTAAGATCTGTATTGTCAAGTTTGTTCTGATTAGAGCCAGAAAATTCTTGACCCACTTTAACTAATCGACAAGGTGGGACTCTGACATACACACTGCCTTGCCGAACAAAAACAACCTTGCCGTCTTGACCAATAACTTTAGCAGGACCCCTCCACTTTGGTGAATCATCACGTTTATAGTAGACTTTCTCTCCAGTGTAATACTGTGTGTTAGTACTTCGAATCTAATGACGCAAAGCTCTTCTAACTCTTTCTGAAGCTTCAGCTTCAACAAATGCTTTACGTGCATTATGAAGGGCATTAATATGCTTTGCAAACACATGTGATACGGTTACACCCTCTAAAGCTGGTGGATTTGCATTTAACACTGATGGCAAATTCGGATTCCGTCCGAAAACTAATTGATAGGAACTATAACCAGAATTCATATGCAAGGAATTCTTGGCATTAAGTGCCCAGACCAAACCAACTTCCAACTTCCAACGATAATTTTGGGTTTTCATCAAGAATCTTTCTCAAACAATCATCTACAATTGCATGGTTCCGTTCACACAATCCATTTTGCTATGGACTACAAGCTGCTGTGTTTAAAACTTCAATATTTAGGTTATCACACATATCCCGGTACTCTTCATTAGCAAATTCTCCTCCATTGTCTGCTAATAAGCGTCCAGGAACACCAAATCCATTACCAATCCACAACTGCATGGTTTTGTCAATAATAACAGAAGGTAATTTGCTTCGAATTACTGTAGCTAAAGTGAATCGAGTAGCTGCATCAATGAGGTAAAACAACCATATTTTACTTTTTACCCATTCTTTAAGATCCATTACAACACACTGATTGAAATCAGTAGCTAATGGCAGTGAGACCACTGGTCTAGGTGGTGTCCATTTAAACTTCTTGCATGTTTCACAGTCCTGTTCAATTTGATCCAGGATTCTCTTACAGTCTTCATCATATAGTTTTGCATCAACCAACAAACTTGCTAACCGTTTTGCAGTGGGATGTCCAAATTGCTTGTGCAATTTTACAACTTTCTTTTCTTTTTCTTTGAACGACTCATTTATCAATATTGAGTTGGATAAACAGACTTCGTCCTCTTTCAAGGGTACGCAATAATGGCCTGATGTTGTATTCTGCAAATCAACTAATGTACCAAATATTTCAGCAGTGTCGTTTACCAGGTCTAATTTCATGTCCGCTTTCTTCATAGCTGTTTTACTAAGAAGAAGAGGTATATCACATTCAACTATGTCTGTCACAATTTCACATTCTTTCCCAGCCATATTACATGGTATTTTAACTTTGCCATTGGATTTTAATCTTTCCCCACCACCGAATCGAAAAACAGTGTCACTGGGAGATCGTTGTATTTTACACTTTTGTTCTGTTGTTAGTGAATCCAAATAACACTTAAGCCAATCTTCTCCGGTAACAGTAGCTGAGCAAGCACTATCTAGTACAGCACAGTTAAGAGCTTCTGACAATAAAACACTTTTATCTTCAATTACTGCGCCCGTAAAAAGAACTGCTTTTTCCACCATATCATTTTCATCGCTTGCTTGGAACACTGGCTTGTCAAAGGTTTTATTCCCATGAGGACAAAACCGAGCAAAGTGCATAACTGACTGACAAATGTGACATCTAAGTGGTTCACCCTTTTCATCGAGTGGAGTATTTCTTTTACGTAATGGTCGTTGATTGTTTCGTTCATAATTATTTCTGTTACCATATCTGAAACGTTCATTTCGAGGTCTAACTGAATTTCCATGAGTTCCAGTAATAAATACAGGTTCAGTTTTAGTAATAGATGGTTCAACTTTTATGCTTTCATTGCTATTAGCAGGTAATGATTGTTCTCCGAAAAACTTTTTTAATGCACTTTTCATTTGTTTAAACATAGTATTTACTTCTTCATAGTTTACACCAGTAAGTACAAGCTGTCTGTCCGAATGTTTTAAACAAGCTCCATCAAGTAATTTGAATGCTAAAACACTTTCTGGTAATGCCATATCAAATTTCTTTGTTTTATTGTACAACTTTTCAAATTCTATTATATACGACTCCATAGTTTCATCACTTTTTCTTTTATAACGAGCAAAGTTTGTGTAATGTTCATACATATCAGTTAATTCATCTTTCTTAAACAATTTGTCCATAAACGCTATCAAAGTGTCTATTCCATCTTCTTTATTCAAATCAGCAATACTAATCTCACTGAACACTTTATCTCGTACTTGTGTTGAATCTTCTTCTGGTAAAGATAAGGCCACTGCGATGCCTTGCTTCTGCTTCTCTAAATCTGTTAATAATGTCCATGCTTTCAATTCATCAACATAACGATTATATGGCTTCTTGTCATTAAAGACTGGGGGTATCTTGTAATTGTGACTCCTCCTCTGCTACCACTGTTAACATCAATATATTTACTGAGATAGGTAAAACCCCCAGTCATACAACACAATTATAAACTAATCTAAAATATAACAATAGTGAACATAGTAAACATAGTAAACATCTTAAACAACGTGAAATGCTAATCTGACGTTAACGACAAAAGAATAAATAAATAAATAAAAACAATAGTTACAATATTTTTCGATTTAACATTATTTGTTTTCAAAGATTTAACGTAATATTTTGAATTATGAGACATGACTTTTCACTACACCTAACTCACTTTCGCTACATCAACAAATTCCACTCGTACATTTCACATTTCAAATAGAACGTGTTCTTTCAAATTAAAACTTTTTGGATAATCAAGACACAGCAAAGAAGGCAGACAGCGACAAGCCTGAAAAGCTCGCAAGCTTCGTGAAACTAAAAAATTCAAAAATATTGATAGAAATCTTGTAAAGTATCTAGCCCAAAAGAGTGAATAGTGTAGTTTTGGTGTTTCCTGGCATTTATCAACATCAGAATTTTCTAGTTATACATGCTCTTCAAGAACATTGTAGCTTTTTCAAAATCTTCCATTGGGAAAAAATAAGCTATACTTTCGATTGGGAAGAGGCCGTTTACCGGCCTCTATTTACGCTAGCTAACACCCTGATATATTCCAGGAATCAGATTTTCAACTGTCATACATAGTTCAAGAATCCATTATTTTGTAATTTTATCACAAAATCTGCTAGTAGGACAGACATATACGATGGTCGTTATTATAGAAACCTTACACTTTGAAATATAACAAATATTTTGTTTTTTTTAGAAAGAATGATTCCCCTAAAGGTTGTTATCATTGGTGCTAGTGGAGTTGGTAAAAGTTGTATTATGACAAAGTTTTGCAATGACACTCTTGCTAATGGTTCAACAGTAGGTTGTGACTTCAGAACAAAAACTATGGATCACAAAGGTTTTAAATACAGGTTGCAAATTTGGGATACTGCAGGAAATGAACAGTATTGGACTTTGAATACATCATATTTTCGTGGGGCAGACATGATGATCATAGTTTATGATGTCGGTAAAGGCAGTTCTTTTGATTTAATTGATACATTTATTTCTCAAATTAAAAAGTACCATAAAGAAGATGTACCATATGCAATTGTTGCAAATAAAGCTGATTTAGAATGCTGGGAAGTTGAAGATAATCCGAAAGATGCAACAAAAGGTCTATTTTTGTAAGATTTTTCTTTCCTTCTTTTTTTAATTTTCCTTGGTATAAGAAAAAATAATTACCCTTTGAATTCTCCCTTGACTTCAGGCATCCAAAACAGATTTTTCTGGCCTTAATTCACATGCTGAATATATACTCAAAGTTTATGTTTACAACTTTTTTTGTTATTTTTGGATTAAGTATGGCAACATTTTCATGCTAATAGTGTTATTTGGCAGGTTCGAAGCCTGCTTAATTTTTGACTTCTGATGCCTTGTTTCTAAGCAGAGGTTAAAATTTTTTTTAGTTAAGAAGGTAGTTAAGAAAGGTTTAATTTGAAATAAAAAATTTTTTTGGGACACAAATGCTTGTCTTTCACTGTTGCGACTGGACTTGACATATGTTTTATTTCAATTCAAAAACTGCCCATTGTACTTTTCTTGTTTTTTTCTTAGTCTCAAAACATCATGCAAAACTAATTTAAATATCAACGAATTATTTCAAAGAGTTGTTGAATGTTGTCATGATGCAAAGCAAGAACAAATAAAACAGAATGGTTATGATTCTGGCATTTTATCTATCTCTGAATGTGATACACAACGCACTTCTACCGCAAATGTTGTGACATTTGATGGCGTTTTAAGGAATCCATGTTTAACAAACGTTCCATATGACTTATCTATTTCAGTTTGTGAAGCATTAATAAACTACAAAAAGTCTGGATTTCTATTAATGAAAAACATTTTTGTGTATTATCGTTATTTTTTTGTGATGCGAGAAGATATGTTATATTGGTTTAGCAACAATAAAAATGCTACTTGCATTGGTCAATTAGATTTAAATAGGTGTATATCTGTCACACATACATGTCAATGTATTAACATAAAGTATTATGTTGAACCAGGCAGAAGTATAAGCAGTATATGTTTATATGTACACAACAAACAAGAATGCGAAGAATGGTTAAATTTGTTATCAAGTCAGGTATGAAATAGCACTTTTTCTTGTTGTGAAATTTATCAATTTAGTTTTTAGAAAATTTTCATAAAAATCTTTTTGTTGAGCTTACTTTTAAAATTTCTCTCTTACTCATGTCAAAACATACCCTTTTTATAGTCGTTGCATGGGACAACAACAACATTTTCAGTTTCTGTGAATTAATATACATATCATTATAGCACGAAAAATATCATGGTTATATCAAATGTCATCACCTAGCCATGAAAAATATCATGGCTAGGTGAAGTGAGATATACATCATATTCATTTCTTAATATTCAAAGTACAACTTTCAATATTGGAAGTGCAAAATATTAAAAAACTTATTAATTCCGGGTAAGGAAAAATTTTATAGAAAACAAAATGTTTATTTTCTTTTATTAATGCAGAAAATAAATGTGTTAAATAGTTAAAAGAATGATAAAAATTCACTGGCAACAAGTGAAAACATTTAATGCAAAGTTTCGAACAACTTACCGAAGCAAAACTGATTTGTAACTCTCAGCGTTATCATCAAACTCCCAAAGTAAAACAGTCATATAATTTGATTTAGTAAATGCCAGTTGTTAGTTTACGATAGTGATAAATGATTCTCAACACGTGTTGCGTTTTAACATACATACATAAAGTTTTTTTCCCCTACTTTTTTCAACAATGTCTTCAAACATTATTTATCTTTAAAAAATCTTTTCATTCAAAAAGTATTTTTTGTGCTAATGATAAACTAGTTTTCGCACATACCATGGCACGTACCTTGTTTAACGTGTTGCATATTTTTCTCATTTTTTACCCTTTGCAGATATTTTACTTACTTGAAGGCTTGTAAATTAATTTTCCACAAAGTTAAAAACTCATTCTAACATTTTCTAAATCTTGGTTTTATAGTAGCAATCATGATTGCTAGGATATAGCTATAATTCTCTTCCTTGTGTGTTGGCTATCTGGTGTAAGAACTTCCAGGAGACTACTTAAATATGCGAAAATCTTTTTTTTTGTTTCCTTATTCAACTATAATTTTTGATTTTTTTGATTATTTTAAACAGGATCAAATTAGGCTAATTTTTCAGATTTATTAATTTTTATATAATTAAATTACTTTTTCAATAGTTTAAAACAGAGTACAGTGCAAATATTTAATCTTTCTTGTTATAAAATTAACCTGTTAAATAATTATTAATTTTTTTTTCTTACAGAGTAGAGCTAATGAAAACCTGAAAAACGAAAAAAACCCAGATATGATTCCTTTGGATATTATTGGGAAACTTCAGTTTCGAAATGATGAAGAAATAAATGTGACTATTTCAAAGCAATCGGATGAAGAATGTGTGTTACAATGCATACCAAAATGGTTTTTGGGTTTCTTATTTGATTATTCAGCTTCGTTTCAATTTCCACTAAAAAGTTTCAGGGTAAGTAGTATTAAATGCACAAACACAGATAAGTTACCTAACAAAAAATGTACCATGTTTAAATTTGAAGATATGCAGAAGATATACAGTCTGTGCAGTTTTTATATTCTTTTCGTTATGTGTGCAACGTTGTGGCTACTGTACTTATTGAATTGTGACATGAGGCCATCGTTAAGTAATTATTTGTTTTCCATAACCCAACTTACAGAAAATAATTATTCAGTTATTCAATTGAAGTCAGTCATATACAGACATATTCTTTTTGGCTACGTAGTTAGCATGTTAGTATATAAGAATAGTCAATAAGCCCAAAATACACTGAATGTTTTTTTAGAATTTTTTTGCGTGTTGCTTCTATTACAGATCTTGAACCTCTAATCAAGAAAATATATAGGATGGTGTGCTCTTGATAAATAATTGAAGGTTTATTAAAATTTAGAGTTTTTTGATGATGTCATCAACCCATCTGTTCCAAAATGGGTGGATTGACCCAGGTTTTGGAATTTGTTCCAATTTTGGTCCCAGGTGGTCCCTAAGTTGCCCACGCATGAAATGGTGTTTTAAAGAGAACGAGAATTTTTAAGTTTTCCTATTACCATTTTTATTGTTACTTTTATTTTATTTTATTTATGTTATGTTATGTTATTTTCAGTATTATAAAGACATGAAATCAACTGGAGAATTTTTATTGACTAGTACTGACGTTTACATGAAACTTTGGTTCAGACCAAAAAATGAAAGGTAATATTTCTAAATAAAAGTGTAAAATAAAATTAAGTCTCTCTTGAGCATTGATAGTATTGACATAATCAAGCAATATCATTACTTAAGAACAAGGATTTAGTTAGTTAAGCATAATTCCTTTTTACCATAAACTGTATGCTCTAAGTTTATACAATTAAACCTTAATCACTTTTTTAAAAAAAAGGGATTGACATTATATAATTTAAACAATAGTTTCGGTCATCACAGACCACTGCCGTCAAGGAACATTTTTTATGTGGGTCACCGTCTTTTGAGAATTTCATGCTCATTACATCTACACCAAATAATTTCGTAGTAGAACTTAGTGTGAGTTTAAATATTTAAGCAAGCTAATAAAATTGCTGTAAGCTAATAAAAATGCGTTGATAAATTTGTCATATCTTTACATTAATTTAACTTTTTTTGGTTCAACTTTTTTACAATTAACAATAGCTATTTGTTGTTAATATTTCATACTTTCTTATTGTTTATTTAGGTTTTAGCTTTTAATTTCTAGAAAATTTTAAGCCCTTAAATAATTCTTTAAAGTGAGTCTTAGGCCGGTTTCCATACAGCTGCATTTTGCGCCCAGTCGGAAAAAGCGCCGCAACTTTTATTGCATGTACCAAAACCATTTCCATTCAGCTATTTTTCGCTTAACATGCTTTTGCAAAACATGGCTGCTGTACACAGACGATATTTGTTGTTGCAAAATTTGAAATTAGTCTTAGCAATATTGTTATGGCATAGAAATAAACGATGTTGTATAGTACGTAAGAAAAACATGTGGATGAGACGATTGTTCTTAGAAAAAAGAACTAAAGGCCTATACAACGTTTTGGTAAAAGATTTAATGCTATCAGATCATGAGTAGTTTTTTAAGTCATTCAGAATGAGTCCAACAAGGTTTGAAGAACTTCTTTCATTTGTGGCTCCGCACATCCAGAAGTCATCCAAAATAAGAGATGTCACTAGTCCAAGTGAGAGGTTATGTATAACACTACAGTATTTGGTCACAGGGGATGCACAAATAACAATTGCTAGTAGCTACAGAGTTAGTCCACCCACAGTAAGTCGCATAGTAAAGGAAACTTGCGAAGTTATATGGTCGGAACTCAACGAAAGGGATTTTCTAAAAGTACCAAACACTGAAGACAGCTGGCGAAAAGTGGCCAATGAATTTGAAACAAATTGGAATTTTCCTCATTGTTTAGGAGCTATCGACGGCAAGCATGTGGTGATGCAGGCCCTTGCAAGAAGTGGTTCAGATTATTTTAACTATAAAAAACCACACAGTATAGTATTAATGGCGGTATGCAATGCAAATTACGAGTTTACATTAGTTGACATAGGAGATGCTGGACGACAAAGTGAAGGTGGTGTTTACAAAAATAGCAAATTAGGCTTTGCAATTGATAATAATAAAATAAATATGCCACCACCTAGCCCAATCCAAAATGCGGGAACTAAATTGTACCCCTATGTATTTATTGCTGACGGTGCATTCATGTTGAAACCCTTTATGTTAAAGCCATTTGCTCGTTTGGAAGCATGCCAGAAAAGAAAAATATTTAACTACAGATTATCAAGAGCTAGACGTGTCATTGAAAATTGTTTAGGTATTGCAGCAGCAAGGTTTAAAATTTTTCGCAGGCCAATAATTGCACAAGTTGATACTGTTAACTCGATAACAAAAGCTGTTGTTGCTTTGCACAATTTTTTAATGATCAGTCAAAGAATGCACAGAGAAGGCAGTTATTGCCCGCCAGGATTCACTGACCGCGAAGATGTGGACTTTATACAACATGACGAATGGAGATCTGACACACTTGGTGACACCTGCCTAGTCGATATTGGAGTACAGGGTTCGAATAACTATAATAAAACAGCCAAAGGGGTGCGAGACGATTTTAAGGAATATTTTAACTCTCCAAGTGGTGCTGTTAGCTGGCAGTGGGATTATGTCAATAGAACAATAGATCCATTTGATGTATGAAATATTTATATGAAAAATATATACAAAAATATAATAAAATAATAAAGTTTACTCTATACAGTTTCTCCAAATTCAAGTTCGAAAAGCAACTGTTGTATTTTGACTTTTGCCAACTTATTCCTTCGAGAATCAAATTTTCTCACTGTTGGCACAAGGCTCTTACAAAAGCGCATATCTTCATCATCCTCTTCATCTGCAACTTTTCCACTGGAGATATTTTTTGTTGCTTCGCTAATATCTTTAAGTGTATTAAGGACATGCATGTCCATTTGAGCAGCTGTCTGTTCCTTCAATTTTTTACTACTACTACTACTACTACTACTACTACTACTACATGCTAAAACTACTTTCCGAATTTGAGCGTTTTGCAGAACGTGTAGTTTGAGTATCACTACTTGCAGGGGAATCTGCTACCACAGAAAAGTCTCAAACCATTTCGGGACTAGAAAGCATATCAACTGGCAGTGGTGAGCTCATAACATTACCATGTTTCCTTGTTTATTACCTTTTCTTGAAAAAACTGTAGTTGCGCATTTTGGCAAAGTGTGGTATGCTGCCCCAGATTTTTGAACGTTTTATTATGCACCTCTTCAGGCTCTCCCAAAGATTTTTCCACCCACTTTTAAGAAATTCAACAAAAAAAGAAAATATATTAGCTGATAAATAAGTAGGCACCACAGAAGTAGCTTGCTAGTTGTGTAAAAAAAGGTTACAATTTTTATATATAGACTTTTATAGACAAAAAGTTTGTGGCAAGCTTTTAGAGCCAGGTAGCTAGCTATCTTACCTGTCTTAATAAATTTCTTGGATAACTCTTCCCAACAAGTTTTTCTGATGTCTTGATCATGATGAGACCGCGCAGAGGTATTCCATAAAGCTGGATAGCGTTCCATCTCGTTAATGAAAACTTCCACGTCATGTTTAAAAACAACAGCTTCATCATATTCCTGCCTGGCTTATTCTAACAACTTCCGCCCTTCATTTACTAGGTTGTTGCTTCGTGCCTCCACAGATTCGTTACGGTTATTTTGTTCTATTTCAGTTGAATAGGTAATATTCCATTCTCTAAATTCACCTGATTTTGATAAAAGTTTAATACAGATTCGATGTTGTTGCTAGCCATCTTGAAAATAATCTAATTAAAATATATTTCGTAATTTATGTAGATTTCTACGTTTCGATTGGCTGTTAAAGTTGAAGCACAAAATGTAGCGCGCAGAAAGTAGAGCCCATTCAACTTTTTTTAAATCGACCCAGGGGATGCAAAAGCGCAAGGTCAGCGGCATTATTCTGATAATGCACATGCGTAGATCAAAAGTCACGGCGCTTTTTATTACTGGGCACAAAATGCAGTTGTATGGGAATCGGCCTTTAAAGGGAACCCAAGGTAAAAAATGATGTTGGACTTATATTACAGAGCTTAAAAAGTTGGTTAACAAGTCTTTTAAAAATTTTTAAAAAGCTCTTTTCGTTCTTCTTTAAAGAATTCCAGATTTAATTATGTTGCATAAATTATAATGTCATATTTAAGTAATAGCAATTTTTTGACATTTTCTGTCATCAGTAATTTTAGACCTGTTAAGGGATGTGCATTTAAACTTTATCAATGCATTAATATGATGAATTGATTAACATAAAAAAAATTTTTTCAATGGCCTAATAACTCAGGTTCTGCAATTTTGTTTGCAATAAAATTTTCTGGGTAGGCTTGTATAGGCCCTATATGTTTGCTGGGTTAATTGACTAAATATAAAGGTTAAGGGAATCCAATAGAGTAATATAAAATTGTATAATGCTTTTACAAATTACAAAATCCTGTAAAAAATTAAGAGGCACAACTGAGATGATAAAATCAACACAGTTTTATTTAGTTGACAATTATGCAAAAACAGAGATATATCACATCAATAATGTAGTATAACTTTGCATCTAAAGTATATTTATGATGAATGAACTTAAATAAATTGCTAGCACCAATTTCGAAATACCTGTAGGTAGCCGGCTAGCTATATATACACATGTTCGCATGTTTTAAATTGCTTTAGGAAGTTACCTGTTGATACAGAGAGTTATGCAGCATACGAACTTAGTTTACTCATTAAATAAAAGGTTTTATGGTCAATTTATTCTTTTTTAAAACTAGACTGCAGCATGGTAGCCCACTTGGCCTACCATTTTGTATTTTAAAGAAGAATTTTCAGGAAACCCTTTTTTGTTGTTGTTGTGGTGGTGGCATTGTCTTGTAAAGAAATTTGTAGAAATGTTGTGAAAGAAAAAGCTGAGTCATTCTTTGCTTAGCCCCTGTATGATTACGTATTACTTTTAAAGAAATTCTTCACTCAAGCCTTGCCTTAATTTAATATTGCAGGTTATTTGTTTCAAAGCTAAAGTCTATGTTTGGTAAAAATTCATTTGGTGGAATAGTGACAACATCTGTTTTAAATGAAACCTTCAAAATGATCTACAAAATTGCTTGCATGCAGTTAAATGTTGCTCTGGTCAGTGAGGCCATCTATATCATTGATGAACATATCAAGGACAAGTACTAATAAATTATCTTTATATATTATTTATTTCACAAAAAATGTATATATTTTTAATTTTTAATTTTTTTTATCTAGCAAAGAAATACATGAACTATATTTGCGTAGGTGTCCAATTATTCCACAAGACATCTATGCTATCACTCACGCTTTATCATTCTACCCTGGCATAACTTCAATAAATTTAAGAAATACACACATGACCAGTAAAGGTACGTGAGTTAAAATGTGTAGTTGATTAAACAGTTCTATTTCTACATTTCTTTTTTCGTAAATTCTGTATTAAAAAGATATGTATATATATGTCATGGCAAATATGCCAAGGTGCCCACCGGACGTATATATGTCACAATAATAATTTCAGGTGCCCGACTTAAAATGTTCCTGTCATTCCATTCCGTGGTTCCCATGAAATAAAAAAGATTTTCAGGCAACATAACTATTTTTTTTTCTCAATGCTTTACTTACAAGAAAAAACTCTGCACAAGGTTGGGGATGTACACCTGCATCTTTATGCATCTACCGAACAACTTCAAACTTAAATCGCATGAAAGTATGTTTCCTTCTTTCTTCAACCTTGTCGTATATAACAAATGCATTGTATAATGCCTTTTCCAAAAAGTGGGGAAAAATCTAGGTGTGTAACTTTTACAAATGCAAGAATTATTATCAATCATTGCATCACCCATTTTCGATTGTAATCATGGATGACAGTTGGCTTTTGGATTCGATCATTGAAAAGGTTGAGTCTGTTGACATTCACTGAATCAGCCTTATGCATTGTTGAAAGCATATATATCTCTACTACAATATGTTTTTATTCCTCTGGAATGCAAACTGGGTTCTATGGAGCTTTTCCTGTTTGAAGAAGGTTTGAACCTTTAATCTGTTTTTTCTGGCAGTTCCAGCAGCACAGGTTTTATTCTTGTAAAGATATTGAAATAGAGCTTCGATTATGTACCAGTTGTCAACGTACCGCTTGTAGCCCAAACCAAGGAGATCGCTGGTTAAGTTAGCAAAAATTAGGCCAGTTTTTTTTAATCCTGTTCTATAAGGCATGTTGTTCTTCATCACCAGCACCAGTTTTACCAAGGTACAAAAATGAATACCAGAGATAGCCAAAATATATGCGAAGACTAAATAACTTAATTTCAAACTTGGCTTTTTTACTTGGTATGTATTCCTTGAAAGATAACCTTCTTTTCCATAGTAAAGGTTCTTCATCTACAGAAATACTCTAGGCAGGAAGGGGAGTTGTTTTGAAATGATTGACTAAAAACGCCACCATGTATCTCACTTTGTACAGTTTATCTGGGTTTGGATGATTAGCATCATAATTAGAGTTGTCTGGAAAATGTAGAAACTCCAATATCTTTTGAAATCTATTCCATGGCATGACCTCGTTGAAGACAGTAGTTTTTAGTATAGGATCAGTGCTCCAATATTGACGGACTTGTGGCTTTTGAATGAAGCTTGTTAGCCAATACAATGTAGGTGCTTTCCACTGACGGGATATTGCACTATTAGGATTTGCCTCAATATATTGATCAGCATACAAATTTGTTTGCGCTGAAATCTGTTTATGGAAGTCTTCTCTGAAAAACAATTTCAAATAATCCAAAATGGCAGTGTTCTCTTTGTTAAATTCAACTTGAAGTCCAGCATTTGTGTATTACAGGGTTTCTATTATCTCGCGACCAGGTATCTCCCAATTGCATATCTTTGTCATTTCATGTAACTTGATTGATACGTCTTCCTCTTTCTTGTGCTGAACCATTCTGAGCATTTATTCAACCACTCTTTCTTATTCTTTGACTGAAATGTGGCGCAGCTAATTTATTTCCAACATGTTGTTGGTCCTCATCAGAAGAGCTTTCATACTCTGAATGCTGAAAATCAGAATCTGATAAACCAGAATCATCGTGCGTCTCCAAGTACATAAGAAACAGCATCTGCTGTGGAAATACCTTTTCTAGCTGCCATTTCACAAAAAGAATGCTTTTTTCGCAGTGCAATATTCTTATCAAAACATAGGATGAGTTTTGAATGTTTAAACTTTCGAACTTACAATTGAGATTATAAAACATTCCAGGAGCCCAGGAATAACACAATAAAGCTGTTTTCAGCGTTGCAAGTCAAGTAACAATTCAGTTTTCCATGACATATATAGACGTCCAAAGGGCACTGAGCTTAGTTTTCCATGACATATAATTATATATATACGTCCCATAGTTGCTTCAACTGAAATGTGGCGTGAGCCTAGAATGGTAGAATAATAATTACGTTGGGACTCACAGGGTTAAAGGAAATCAATTGTTTTAATCTACGTGTTAGTGAATGATCAGTAAGATGTGAAAGATTTAATAATAATTTTCATAAAAAACTGAATTTCTTTAAAGCAGAGGGTGCTTGTCAGTCTCAGGGCAAAGTTTTTTGGTAGGGTTTTGTCTGATTAGAAAAAAATATGGAGATCTCTAAATGTTTTTTAGGTACTTGTAATATTTCATTGATTAATGTCTCAATAAAAAATCAGTCAAGGAACATTTTCTGCTCCAAAAATACAGAGTGAAATTTAAAAAAATTATTTTTCCCAGTTATGTAATTAATTCATGTCAGTGAACAATAAGTTAATCAGATAAATATATTATTACATCAAGGTACTAAAAGTATTATTAGAAAGTGAATGTTAATGTTGCACTTCTAAATTTTCTTTCTTCAAAATTAGAAAGGGTACAACACACCATGCATTTCTTTTTAGGTTTTGTGTACTTATTAAAAGCACTTTGCAAGTACGAGTCATTACTCAATTTGGATTTTGGATATAATGACCCTATTGATTCCCCTGAAACAAGATCTGCATTGCAAGAGTATCTTCCAAATGCAAGTTTAGAAAGCATAAAGTTTATGAATACAGATGTTGGAAATGAAACATTTGATGTATTTTTTCAAGCTTTAAAGGTAAAGAAGGTGTTTTCTTAAATCCAAAATATAACATTGTCTTGTATGTGTGATTTGTGATTTGTTATGATTATGTTTTTACATGTTCGTTTTTCCTTTGCAAGGAACGCAAAGTGTTAGTAATAAATGTTAGTAATAGGTTTCTCTGTGACAAAACATTCCAATCTAGTTCTATTATCTGTTCCATAGTAATATATTTTTAAAAATGTTTTCATCTATTCACTAAAGAAATTTGTCCGGAAGTCCAGTTAAATATTCATAAATTTCATGAATCTGTAGACATCCTTTTTTGTTCCTTTCGCTTGTAGACCCACGAAACGCTTACTCATGTTGATATTGGCTTTAATTCTGTTGACGATGTAAATTGTGATGCTATTTCTCAAGTTATTATCCACAACACAAAGTTGGAAAATCTATCCATGCGGCATAGTCATATCACTGAGCACGGTGCCATGGTATTGATAAGTGCCCTGAAACAACGACCAGTAAATTCACCACATTTGTGTCTAGGGCTGTATGGTTCGCAATATGTATCTGAAGAAACATTAAAGCATTTGGACGTAGGTGTTGTTATTTTCAATAAAATAAATTTTGCTCTTTTTTAAGTAGTGAATGGGGTTGACTATAATCTGTATTTAAAGCTGGTATTAAATGTTGTTCTATATAAGTCTTTCTTCGCCTTTTTAGCCTTTATATTCTTGTAAGAATTTTGAATAATGATTGGGGTCTTGGGGTCGTATTATAGGAATGTACAAGGTTTAATTGTAAATCTGAAGTAGACAGGGAAGAAAAGATGGCAAAAACACTGTCTGAGTTTATACTTGAAGGAGGTGAAATGCGTCAACAAAACTTCAAAGAAAATGAAGTTGTAAAAGTAAAATTAAAAGAAAAAAATCAAAACGAAGAAAAAATTGAAGAGGAAAGATATGTTGGGCTGGCATTTGGAAGTGATAGGGCTAAATCCAATCTTAAAAACAATTACTTCTCCCCGCTTGATGACCCAGGTAACGACTCTGAATCTATGCACTCGTTGTTTCTGAGTGTTTATCTCTTATTATGTTATTTCTTATGTTCATTCTCAGAAACATGTCAATATCATTATTTGTCTCATATGTTCACACTTAAATCAGATAGATGTTTCTTTTTAGAAAAAATGGTGGCATATGTGTTGGACCAAAAGTTTATTGGCGAAAGAGAAAATGGGTCATATTTTTCAGAGACACTGCTGGACAATTATGGTAAAGCGAAAGAATTATGGGCTTCTTGTAATAATTGTGATCATCCTGTGCTGGACGTGGTAGCATATTATTGTAATAATAAAACACACAAGAACTTACTGGCTGATGTAAACACAGCTTTAGAAAAATGTGAATTTTTTGGACTTGTGATTGATGAAGAAGAAATTCGTCCAATTCAAGAAGGTAGCTATTGGAATACTGTAAACATGTTGCGACAAGTTTTTTTACTGATCTGTAATTAATATTACAGCTAAATTGTGAAATCGGCAGGCTCTAAAAAATACTGTTGCTCTACGCTTTAATAATTAAATTAATTTCATGGTATTAATGTTATGTCACTATAAGCATACAGATCTAGATTTGCTTTAAACAGGAAATGGTTTTGCTTGCTGTCTTGTTTGTTTGTTATTTTCGGCTTTTTAATTTAGTTGAGGACTCCATTGATCTTCCGAAATTTAATGCGAAAAAACGACAGATATTTTCAATGATATCAAATCAAATTGGTTTCGAAGCAAGGTATTTGTCTCATTTCCTATTGGACTTTAATGACGTTCTCACTATATCAATTGCTAATGAGGGAAATGTGACGGCATACACTAGTGACGTGCTGGGAAGGTGGTATATAAAAACGAAAAAAGAACTACGAACTTGGAAAAACTTGCGAAGTATTCTAAAGTTTTTGGGTAAAAGTAAACTGATTGAGGATATTGAATTAGAATTTAAGGACTGAACCTATAACTATTTTAAGTGTTTCCTTCTATGATTCCTTTCCTTTCAAAAAAAACACTTAAACAATAAAATTTTAGAATTAGGATTCTCTAAATAGAATTTTTAATTTTTAATCATCACATCTCAAACATCTAAAAACAAACCTGACTCCAGAGTCTTATTTTGATTAATTTTATGTGGGTAAAACTATATTTCAATATGCTAGAATAAGGGAGTGGTTCAAAAATGAGTGGCCTAAAATGGTCCAAACTTTATTAACTTTTTTATGCTAAGTCAGTATTTACTTTGATTAATTATTTTATTAAAAGATTTATGTCAACACCCTTTGCATTTATTCCTTAGGCGTGTATTTAAAATTTTGTACATAACATTTTAGTTGCACATATTTTATAAGCTTGTAAATATGCTCACTCCTAATTGTGTATTATAGATTTTTTTTATGAAATTTATAGAATTGTAAATAACACCATGGTAAAAATATTCCAGCTGTAAATAGTTTTGAATTTTGATGGTTGTGAAAATGGTAGGTTTTAGTCCAAGAACAAATATTGTATTTTTAAGCACAAACAAAATAAACAGTGCTTAGACAATATAACATTTTGAATCTTTTTAAAAGAATACACTTAACAATTTTCTCACAAACCATTTATTTGTTATCTAGCATAGTAAATGGTACACTTCCTATGCTAAAACTATTTTCAGAAAAACCACAGCAATATCTTAAGTTTTTGGTTAATTGTCAAGTCAGGAAATCTACAGTCTGTTTACCTGAGTATTATTCTGCAAAATAATTTAAATAATAAACTAATTAGTTTTACTGATGCTTTTGCATTATAGTGAAATACACTTCTAAGATCATGAAGAGGATCTTTGGTAATACTTAATTTCTCCAAAGAGAGGCACAATCCAGATGTCATTGCATCATAATAAAGAGACTGCATAAAAAGGACATTTATTCTACTTTTATAAGATATGATTCTTCTAAGGGTGGTTATCGTTGGTGCTAGTGGAGTTGGTAAAAGTTCTATTGTGACAAAATTTTGCAGTGATACACTTGCAATTGGCTCATCAGTCTTAGGCTGTGATTTCAGAACAGAGACTATGGATCACAAAGGTTCAAAATACAAGTTACAAATTTGGGACACTCCTGGAAACGAAGAGTCTTGGACTTCAAATTGTTGTTCAGCAGACATGATTATAATAGTTTACGATGTTGGTAAACAAAGTTCTTTTGATATGATTGATACATTTATTTCTCAAATTAAAAAGTACGGTAAAAAAGATGTACCCTATGCGATTGTTGCAAATAAAGCTGATTTGGAATGCTGGGAAGTTGAGAAAAATCCCAAAGATACAAGAGAAGCTTTTTTTTTGTAAGTTTCTTCCCTTATTTTTATTTGCTTTTGATGACAAATGTTTTATTCAAAAAGGCTTTACAATTAAATGTGGAATGCATGTTTGCCTAATATTCACAAAAAGCATCTGTTTGGCTTGAACATGTCCTTTGACCGGTATGTCACATTTTGGAATCAGTATTAAAAAATTTACATCTACAACTACGGCAAGTGAGTGCCAAGCAGTGACTCTTATCTTTTACCCAGATTTAACTAGTTTTATAGGTTTTATTTTACTTGTACCTTCACCCTTTTTAAAAAAAATGTCTAAGCTTTATGAGATTATTATTTTGATTATCCAGTAGTACAATATGGCAATTTTTAACTTTGTGCAATAATCTTTTTATACCAAAATAGTTGAATGGGATTTGGAAATTATGGAGGCAAATAGTCTATCTAAAATTTTTTTGTCATAAATTTCTTACCCTATTCTATCCTTTAGAAAGAACTTAAAACACAGTGTATAAGATCATGTACATTTGTGTACGTGATTAAGAAGATATTGAGGTTTAAAGATGATGTCATCAATCTGTTGGTTTCAAAACGGATGGGTTAGCCCAGCTTAGAAAATCAGCATAAATTTGGTTTAAGGTGGTTTCTGGTTACGCAGGCATTATTTAGCCTTAAAGTTCTATATAAAATTTAAGGCCTTCGATTATTTACTTAAAAACAGTGAAAACAATATAATAGACTAGTTTAAAGGCATATGGAAGAATGCACTTGATTACAGTAGGGTAGAAAATACTCAGAAAATCATTTTCTGATAACGTCGTCAATGGGCTGTCAATGTACCAAAAAATTGTTAACCGATTGTGTAAGTTTGAAAAATATAATCAACTTTAAAAAGTCATAGACACACACACACAAACTGGGCATATTATAATAGACTAGTTGATAAAAGTGCATAAAAAAATTATAGCTTGTTTTAGAAATTTTAATGAGTCAGCAGTTGTGCTTTTGACGAACAGTTAAGGATATAAAACCCAGCAATGTGCAAAAAAAATTATCCTACATCAATAATTAAAAATAATATCCTCTTTTAATACTTTTATAGACATTTGTTATGAATCTTGATTATCATCTTTATGTTTATATTTATGATATACTATCTTGATGATTCATTCAACCAGCACTAAAATGCCAAATTGCAAGCAGATATAAATTTTATTTAGAGCAATATAGAATCTTCTGCTGCCTTGTTCTTTTATTCTGATGCATCTGACTTGATTTTAATGCTATAACGGGCAAAGAACAAAAGCAATTTTTTTAAAAGCAAATAACATCAAATTTCACCCACTTCAGTACTTTAAATAGATTAAATTTCTGGCATACTGTAAAGCTTGTACCAGTCCTCTTTTACCAGCAAGTACATAATTCTATTTTGCCTGACAGCATAAGCTAAATTATGATTTGATGGGCTAGCAGAGTTTATCAATGTACTTGTGGTGAGACACAATCAACGTCAGTGTTTTGCATTGTGTCAAGATTCCAGTAGCTTTATCTAATATAGTCAACATTCAACAGGCCAGTCAGGAGAATTTACTTGCACATGTAAATTAATCTGTGTGAGAATCCATGTGCAATCACAGACTAATCTGCACTTTGTGAAGTTAGATCAAAGAGAGCTGCTATCTGATGGAACTTGTGGGGGATGTCTTTACTTATGAACCCCAAACACAACAACAGAAGGTGCACTTCTGACTTAATTAAACTTAATTATCCTAATTAAAATTAAAATCTTCATTCATTTTTATATTTTTATACAATGACATATGTTATGCATTTGGTCAATTGCTGGTCCGCTGCTGGTTAGTTTTGTGATAACCTGTTTTATATTTGAGTGTTTGTTCAGCAGCAGATGTGCGGTTGTATGAAAATTGGGAAAGTGTAAAATGCACTTTTCTTGTTCTTTTTTAGTCTTGAAACGTCGTGTAAAACTGATTTAAATATCAGGGAATTATTTCAAAGAGTTGTTGAATGTTGTCATGATGCGAAGCAAGAACAGATAGAACAGATAAAACTGAATGATAACAATTATAGCATTCTGCCTGTAACTGTTGCATGTGTAAGTTATAAAATGCCCACATCAACGTACAACATAACGTTTAATGGATTTTTGAAGAACCCATGTCTAA
>JASGCC010000115.1:1072551-1118996 GCA_030067915.1 Hydractinia echinata | reverse complement strand
AACTGATCCTCTATATCAGTTCTTCTATAGAACTATGAATATTCTTCACTATTGTACTAATTGCATAGATAAACAAGTAACTGAGATCACAATTGTTATTGTTACTACACTCCTCTATGTTACCATTTGCATTAATCAATGCTCCACTGCTGGGTGCTCTACATTGCCGGGCCTCGGGCGCGTCTGCCTACGGCATGGCTCGTTCTAAAAACCCATCTCTCTCTTGTACAAACAGACTCATCAAGCATCGATGGACAGTAGGATACCAGTGTCAGAGAAAATTTATGATTCAGACAGAAATGTAAGAAAACCTGAAGGCCTGAGCTGGACAATTACCATGAAACACGTGAAAAAGCTGAACAGAGATGACACACCATATTCGACCCTGCTCAATATGAATCCGTTCTGAACCGGTCGACACAAGTTTTCTACCTCACCAGCGATGATTATCCCATCTTGTCTCACTATAATACCTTGTCTAAATCACCAACAGTAAACTAACGCAGACTATGGACTAACCACCGATAGCCTAGACCTAACCAATCCAGCACATTTTGCAGCAATATCTCTCACCTTAACCTAGAAGAGTCAGCAAAACATAGAAAATGAAATGGATAGTAGGACCAACAAAAGAAAAATATACACTAAATAAGATATATAATATTCAAACAAAATAACAAAAATAAGAATACAATAAAACAAAATAACAAAAAGAAAAAACAACACATGATCCTCAGAACTAAGAGAAAATACATAAAAAAACCATAATATAGTGCATAACTATACCAAATCAAAGAAAACATACAGACCAAAAAGACCAAGAACAGGAAAACAAAAACAACACAAATATAAAAAGAAAAAACACAAAAAAAAAAAAAAACAAACAACAACATAAGTAAAAAGGCTACAAAAAAAAAAAAAAAAACACAAAAAAAAAAAAAAATAAAGAAAAAACAAAAACAAAACAAAAACATAACAGAAAAAGACAAAAAAAAAAAAATAAAAAAAGAACAATAACAAAAAAAAGAAAAACAAAACACAAAAAAAAAACCCAGCGCGCGGAGATATAAAAGATAAAAAACACCTACCAAACACAAAACACAACAAAACCAGCAACAATAAAAAAACAACAAATTACAATGAAATACAACATCTCGTCCCCTATTTTTGTTCGCTTGTAGTTTCACCCAGACCAGACCGTCATCACGGCCGTGCCTACTCTCCTCACTTATCCACGCCTGCTTCCTCCACCGCTCCGCCCCTTGACATACAGCCGGTCCGTTCCTCCCTTGCTCCACTCCCTTCGCCCTTCGGCTCCGTGCCCGACTCAATCTCTACCCCTGTCTTTATTCCCCCTGCTATTGTTGTTTTCCATTTGCCTCGGCATCACCTCCTTCTCCCCTGCTCTTCCTTTGTTTCCTCTCTTTGTTCCCTTATTTTAGTTCTTGTCTCTCTGCTTCACTGTTATTTTCCCCCTTTGCTTACCTACCCCTTCTGTGTCTCGTTCGGTCTCTATTTTTTTTCGCCTCCTGTGGGCGTTTTTTCCTCGCTCGTCTGTTCCCTGTGGCTCCTCTTCTCCGCCCTCTCTCTTTTCGGTTCTGCCCCACTCACGCGCCCTGTGGCCTCTCCTGCACCCTCCGCTCTCTTTCCTTCCACTGCATGACGATGGCTCCCTTCGCTTGTCATTAGTTTTTCCTGCGCCCCTCCTTCGTCGGGCCGCTTGCTCCCCCCATTACTGCCCCCCCTCCCTCTTCCCCGTCGTTCTGTCTATTTGTCTCGCCTCTCTTCCCTCCCCTAGTCCGTCCCGGCGCCCGTCCTTCTCCCCACCCCCTCGCGCTCGCTCTTTTTCTTCCCCATAGTCTCTTGCTTTCCGCGCCTTTTCACCCCATTGGACCGGCCGCCTATTGCTGTTCGCTTTGCTATTTCTTGCACCGACGGCCGGGGCCTTTTCTTCTCACTTTTCTGCCCTTGTTCGCCCTTGTCTCTTCACTCTTGTCCCTGCCTACCCTTTGCGGAGTCCTGTTCCGAGCGGGCGCCCGAGTAGCTGGTTGCTGCGCAGCCGTGGCCGTACCTGACCGGCCGCTCGGTTGTTTGCGCACCAATCTCATGTCTAGCGTATCCTCACCTTCTGTTGACTTGCCGTTATATGCCTCCCGTGCTCGGGCGTGCTGGCTCCCGGCCCTAGCCGCTCGTTATCCTGTCCTCTGGCGGTCCGTCTCCCCACCCACCTTGCTCTCTTGATCGCTGCCTCTCGTCATCGTCGATCTTCACCCAATCCTACCGGCTGTGGGCCCGTCGCTCTGGCGCAGCCGCCCCTCCCCGGCCTCTTCTCTTGCTCTCAGGACTTGGCCTCTTTTTTCTCCGCGCTCCCTCCTCACGTGTCTTGTACTTTTCCCCCGCCCCTGCCGCTTCTGCGCCGTGGGCGGCCTGTTGCCGTCCCGCCACATCGTGCCTCGCGTTGGTGGGTCTGGAGACAGCTCCTTCCGATGTCTGGCCGGCCGCCCTCGCTCTCTTTTCTTGTCTCGTCGCCCCGTGCCTCGTCCCCCCTGTCGATCCTGGTTGCACTCATTTCTTTTTGTTTCAGCCCTCTGCCTTTGGCCGGTTTCTCGCAGCTTTTCTCGCCCCCCCCGCCCTTTCGCTGCTGCCGTCCCGCTACCGCGCTGGCCACTGCTGACTGCGTCCCCGTATGCCCTTTTGTCTTCTCCTCATGACGCCCCTTTGCCCCCCCGGTCGATTCTGGTCGGTTTTTTCTATTCTCCGCCAACCCCAGTTTTTAGACAACACAGACATAACACAATTGCCTCGCCCCCCCGCCCCTTAGACCATATAGAGATGGTGTTTTGGCCCTGTTCTGGTGCCTCCTTCGTCCTGGCTCTTCCCTCGCACCGGTTGGCCCCCCTTGCCTCTTCCCCTCGGCGCCCTGGCCTTCCGCTTCCCTGCCCGTTGCTTTTTCCTTCGCTGTTTTGCCGTGCGGTTTTATGCGGCTCCTTCTTTCTTCTCGGTCCTTTCTCGTTGCTTCCCACACGCCGTCGCTCCCTCCGCCCCGCCCTGGGTGCCCGTCTCTTCGCTTTCTTCTCGCGTGTCTCCCTTTCTTCGCGCCTCCTTGCCCCCGTCCGTACTCTTTTTTTCGCCACCCTTCCTCCCCCCTCACCATCTTTATCACCTTGCCCGGTTTTTCCGTTCCTACCGATTCCGACTTGCTCCACCCCCGTTGTCACGGGGCTCCTCTCCTCTTTCCCTCGTCTTGGCGCCTGCTCGCCTCCTTGCGGGTCCTTGGACCCTCCTTCCGGTCCTTGGTCCCTTCCTCACCGCGTCCTGCGTCCTGTTTTTTTTTGGTGTGCCCCTTGCCCCTTGGCCTGCTGTTTTCGCTCCTTCCTCTGGTTGTATCTTTCTGCGCTGGTTTTCTCGCGACCCCCCCGCGTCCTCGATCTCGGCTGTTCCGCCTTTTATTTCCCTCCTGCGCCCTCCGCCGCCCCCTGGGCCCGTTGGCCGGCGCTTTTCCCCGTTCGTCTTTTTTTGGCCGTTCCTCTCTGTTTTTCTGTCGTCGTCCCCCGTTCTCCCATTTTTGTCCTCGCGCCCTCCTCATCTCTTTCCGTTCTCTCGTCTGCGCCGCCCCCCATCCCGTCCGTGTTTTTTTCCGGGGCTTTGTTCCTTTCTGTCTTACTCTTTTGCCCCCTGGTGCCCTCGCCGCTTTTTGCCGAACCTTTTTCTTTCGCCCCCCTCCAGCCCCTTCTGCTTGCCGCACTGCTGTCCGTCGCCCCGTTCCTCCTTTCTTTCTCTCCACCCCCGGGTACCTTTACTTTTTTGCTCGTGCGGTCTGCCTTTTGGCTCCTCCACACTGCTTGCCGACTTGGCTTTCCCCCTGATGGCTGGCCGCTTGTGGTGATCTTTTCCCCCAGGCCCCTCTTCCCTTCCATTGGCCCGCACACATCTTCCCCCGCCTCTGCTAGTTTCCGCTCTCTGGCCCTCCCCTTTTCCCTCCTCTCTCCCGCGTTTAGGTGTCTCTTCTTGCCTCGCAGTGTCCCTACCTCCGTCTTTTTCGCCTCGCCCGGCCGTCCCCTGGCCTTCTCTTTTCTCCATACCCATGGTCTCACCGTCACCCCGCTCGAGTCCTACTTTCTTTTGCCTTCTTTTTCCCTTCTTTTCCTCTTTTGTGGGCTTGTTTTCGTCTCTGCGGCTGCCTTACCGTATCCCCGCCCCCCTTTTTTTTTCTGCCAGTGTCTCGCCCCCTGCCCGGCCTTCGCTCCCTGGCTCGTCAGCGCCTGCTCGAAGTTTCCACCCGCTTCACCTGGTACTCCCCTGCTTTCTCGTCCCGCCGTCTGTCCCGCCTCGCCGCCTCGCCTCTCCCAGCCCCGTTTCCCCCGTTTCCACGCGTCTCTGTTCCTTTTAGTGCTATCCTGCGCTTCCCCCCTGCCGCCGTGCCTTCGCCCCCTCTTGTGCCCCGCTGAGTACTCCCCTTCCTCGGCGCCCCCCCCTCTTCGCCGGAATCCTGGTGTGTTTTCTTTTCCAACCTTTGCCTTCTCTCCCACGCCTGCCATCTGTCCCCTTTTCGTCCTTCCGCCCCGCGCCATTTTTTTTCTTTTTTTTTGTGCTTCTGCTCTTCCTGTTTCCCCCCTGCACCCCCCCTCCGCCTGCCGCTTTTCTTCCCTTTGCTTTCCGGCGCCCGTCCGCTGGCTGCCGCCCCTCCTCCTACACCTTGTCGCCTCCACTCTGCTGCCGCCTCGTCTGCCGCCTACCCTTCTTCCATCCCTTTTTTCCCCCTCTTTCTGTGGCACTCGCGTTTTTTTCCCCCCTTCTCCATGCCCCTTGCTTTTTCGCGCAGGTCCGTGGTTCACTCTAGCCTCTTGCCCTGTTCCACTGTAGTCCCTCTTTTGCGCTTGTTCCTTGCGCCTGCGGCTTTGTCTGATCGCTGTCGCTCTCGTCGCCCCGTAGCTAGCTCCGTTGTCGTCCGCCCCTGCCCTCCTCCCTGCCCCAACCGCCTGCTTCTTGTCTCGCTCTGGCCGCTACCGTCTTCTTCCCGTTCCGTTTCCCCCCTTCCTCTCCTCTTATGCCCGATCCTTTCGGTCCGGTGTCTACCCCTCTTCCCCCTGCTCCTCGCTCCACATCCCCTTGCTCCGCTCTTCCGCGGCCGCCTCCGGTGCGCGCTGCAGCCACCGCGCGGCCTGCGCCCCTAGTCCTGCCATCCCTCCCCCACCTTGTCCCTCGCACACTCCAGACTCTGCTGAACCCCACCTACTCATCTTGCGCATTGTTCCTGCGCTCCGGTCCTCTTCCCGCAGCGTTCGTCTCTTCCTGGCCGGGCCGGAGTCGCCTCCTCCCTTATGTCGGTCCCTCTTGGTCCCCACCGGCCCGTCTTTCTGCCGACCCTCCCGCCTTTCGGGCCTCTCGCTGTGCCTTCATTCCCTGTCTTGCCTTTTCCAGCTGCCCCCTTTCGCTCCCTGTTGTCCGCCCCTTCCCCGCTGTCGCTTTCTTTCTCTGCCCCCCTCCTGCTGGCTCTCCGTGCTTTTGTTTCTTCGCCCTTGTGTCTCCCCCTGCACCGTTTTCCCCCGGTGCTTTGCCGGTCCCTATTCCTGTTGCTTTCTCCTTGGCCTTTTCGAGGTTTTGTGTATCCTTTTGTGTACCGGCCTGACCCTCCTGGAGGCTCAGCCCTTTAGGGTTTCCCGCTCTCCCCCCCTCCCCTCCCGCATCGAGGGCCGTCACCGTACCTCTCTCCCCCGCGTGCTCCTCCTCACTCCGTAATGGGCCCCCGTGGCTGCTCCCGCGTTTTTTCACCAGAGTCGTCCGCTACGATTTGCCTTTGACCCCGCTTCCCCCCACCAAACGGAAAAACGCCAGCTCACCCGCACCCCTTGTCAGTACTAGACACCACAAGACCCAATACTATCAATCCAAAGACTGCGCACACATACACAACATACATATACACGTCTCGCTGTTGTCCTTGATCTGCGCGTCGCTCTGCCGAGCCTCTTCCGCCGGCCTCCCTTCCGTGCCTGTTCCCCCCCTCTTTCTCATACCTGCCCTCGCCTGTCGACGTTTCGTTCCTCGCCCTCGTGAACTCTCCCTTCCCTTCCCTCACTCTTTTCTTTCATCCCTCCTCTGCGTTGTGCTCACTTCCTTGTTGCTTGTCCCTTGTTGCTGCTGGCTGTTCGGCCTCCCGTCCTGCTTTTTTATCCGTGCCCTCGCTTTGTGGCTCCTGCTCTTTGCTTTCCCGTGGCCTGGCCGGCGTTTTTTTTTCCCTCCCACTCGGCCCCTCTCCGAGCGTGTTCCGCCTCGCCCAGCTAACTCCCACCGTTAGTCTTTTGTTGCCCCGCACACACCGGTTCCTTTCCCCCTCTTGTGTGCCGCTCCCCTGCCCGCCTCCCTGTCCCCTTTCCCTTTATTTGCTTTCTTCGGGGTCAGCGCTTGTGGGCCGCTTACCCCCTCTCCCCCCCCTTTCCGTGTTTTTTCCCGTCTCCGGCTCTCTTAGTCTTCCTTCTTATTCTCCCTCTTGCTGCTTCCTCGGACGCTTTTTCGGTCCTTCCCCCGCGGGCCGTCCCGCCCCCGAAGCTGGCTTCCCCCGTCGTTTCTGTCTTGCCCCCCGCGCCGCGCCCCCTGCGCGCCGGCATGTTTCTTTTTTGTTTCCTGCTGTTTTGTTTTGTTTTTCCTTTGTTTCGAGTTCGTAGTGTGTCCCTCGGACCTGATCTTCGTGTGCTCCCCCGCACCTTGACGTCCTTCTTTTTTGCGCCTCTTCTGTCGCTCCTTGCACGCCCTCTTTGCCTTTGCCTTTTCCCTCCCCCTTCCGCCTACCCTTTGCCTCGGCGCCCTGTGGTACTCCCCGCCGTCGCTCTTGCGGTCTCCGGTTCTTTTTGCCGCCCTTCTGTCGTCGAGCGTCCCTAGCGTTTCGCTCCTGCCCCCTCCTCCTTTTCTTCTTTCTTTTCTTGCTTCTCCTCTTTTATTCCTTTCTTTCTCTTGTTTCATCTCTTCTTTTACCTTGCTTTTCCGCCTTTGTCCGGCCTCGTGCTAGCCGCGGCGGCCTGGCGGCCTACCGTTCTCCACCTTGGCGCGTCGTTTCGCCCTCGCCTCGCCCCGCTTCCTTGCTTTTCGCTTCCCCCTTTGCTGCGTGTCGCCTTTTCTCCCCCTTTTTTCTTTCATCCTTTTGCCGCCCCCCCTTGACTGGTTTTCGTTCCTTCCCCGATTCCCCTCCCTTCTTCCTCTTCCCCTTCTTTCTTTTTTCGCCTTTTTGCTTCTTGCTTCCCTGTTTTCCTCAACCCCCCTTCTTTTTCCCCTCTGGCTGTCTTCTCCTGTCTTCTTTCCGTCTTTACTCTTTTCTCGCTCCCCGTTGCCTTTTCACTTTGTGCTTCCCTTGGTTGTCCGTCCCTTTGGCGCCCTGTCCTTTTCCCTCTTGCCCCCCCCGCTCGCGTTTCTCGGCGTTCTTCCGTCCCCACCTGCTTTGTTGCATTCTCGTCCCCCCTTCTTTTTTTCCTCTTGCTTCTCTTCCCTGCCTCCTTTTCCTGTCCTCTCTCCCTGGTCTGCTCCCGCCGCCCTGTCCCCATCCTATTTCGCGCGCCCTCAGTGGGCTTCCCACTGTCCCCCTCTGCGTTGTCGGTGTCGTTTTGCTCGGGTCGCTCACTCCGCCCTTGGTACCTGGGGTCACCTCGTCTGTTCTACCATTGTTGCCGGTTAGCGTTGCCCTTCTGTTCTCTCGTCGCTCTGTGCTCGCGCTGCCCGGTTCCCTTCTTGGCTCGCGCCCGGGGCGTCGCTCCTTCTACGGCACCGCGACCGGACCCCTGACCTGTCTTACTGAGTTGCACCGCGCCCTCTTGTTTGTCCTATTCCCTGTTTGCTATTTTTGTTCTCCGCGCCCTGGTTTTGCCCTCTCGCCCTCTTTCTCTATTCCTTTCTCTTTCGGCCGTTTTGCTCGACTTGTTTCCATCCCCCCTTCTCTTTTCCCCTTTCCCCTCTTACCGTCCTTTTTCTTTATGTTTGTTCTTTTTCTTGCCCAGTTTCTTTTTCTTTCTTTCCCTCTTTTTTCTCGCCTCCCCGTCCCTGGCGTTGCTGTGCCTCGGCCCCTGTAGGCTGCTCCTCGCCGTTCTATCCGCCGATACCCTCCGTCCTCCCTGTTTTGTTGGCCCTTGCTGCCCGCCCGCTTGCGCCTCCCTGTTCCCCCTGTGTCTCTCTTGCCCGTCGTTCCCTTCTTATCTCTGTCCCTCTCCCCGTTCTTCTCATCCCTCCTCGCCGCCCCCACCTTTCACCTCTTCTACTCCTTCTGCGCCGTTATTTTTTCCGGCCCCTTCTCTTTTCTTTCTCCCGCTTCCTTGTTTCCTGTGTCCCGCTGCCTTTCCTCGCCCCGCCTCCCCTCACCGACCTCCGCCCCTCTGCCGCTTGATGGTGCCCGGCGCGCCCCCCCACCTCCCGCGTGTGCCTCTGTCCCTGCCCTTTTTCGCCCTCCCTCCCCCACCGTGTTTCCTCTCTGCGTTGTCCCCCCCTGTGTTTCCCTCCCTTCTGTTCCCTTCCTCTTCCCGCGCGGCTCGGCGCACGCGGGGTTTGCAGGCGTTATGGCCCTTCCATTCCCCTGGCTCGCTGTCCGCCGTGCGGTTCGCCCCCCCTTTCCGGTCCCCCCGGCCCTTGTTCCGTTTTTGGGTTTCCCTCGCTTTTTCCCCCCTGTGGCATTTTTTTTCTTCTCTCCCCCTCCCCTTTCTGGCTTTTGTGCCGCCCGACCCGTTTGTCGTTTCTTGGCCCCCTTTTTCTTGCTTCCCCGCTCCCTCCTTTCTCTTCTCCTTGTCTTCCTTCGGGCTCGCTCTGCCTTCATCCCTTTTTTGGCCCCGCCTTGCCCCCGTTTGTTGCTCCTTTCTCCGTTTCTCTCCTCGCTTTCCCCTGGCCTCCTTCATGCCTTTTTTGTCCCGGCCCCGTCGCCCGTTCGCTTGCCCGTCTTCGCTGGTCGCGTTCTGTTGCCCTTCACTCCCCCCACACACCCTCCTTGGTGTTCCTCCCGGGCGTGTTGTTCGTCTGTCCTCCCTCCCGGCGACCATCTCTTCGGTGCACCGGCCCCGGCCCGCGGTTCTTTCTCGCTTTCTTTGTCCGGTCCGTTGGCGCGCGTTCTCTCCTGTTTTCTGCGCATGTCCGGCCCTGTGTTGTTTGCCCTGGTTTCCGCCTTTCTCTCGCCTTCTGTGCCTGCCCTGCCCGTCTGCGCCTCTCGCCATTCCGCCCTCTGTTCTCCATCGCTGTGCCCCTCGATCGCTGCCCGGTTTTCGCGTCGCTCCCGGCCCTAATCCCGCGATTTACGCCCGTCCCGCGTTTGCATCCGCTGGCTCCTTGTGCCCGTCTCGTGCTTGTGCTTACTCACCGCGCGCCCCGTTTCTGCTAAATACTTCGTTCTGCTGTGGGTCTCTCTTCGCGCCCGGTGCCACTCGCCTACCGTTTTCTTTGCGCGCTCGTCTTCGTCTTCGTACCCCCCGTCGGTTCCGCACTCCTTGGTTTCCTCTTTGCCCTTCTTTCGGCGTTTCTCGTGCCTGCGCGGCTCCCCCTCGCGCACGTTTCCGGGCCTCCGCCCCGGCCCCACGCCCTGGGGGCTTCCCGCGCCCCCCTGCCCCCCCTGTTCTGGGCGCCCCCTGCTGCCCTTTTTTCCTTCCGCCCCCCTGTGCCCTGCCTGTTCCCCGCTGCTTCCGCTCCTGCGTTCCCGTTGGCGCGCCCCGTGCGCCCGTTGATTGCGACACGGTTCAGTCGCCCCCGTGCCTCCTCAGTCTTGTACTGCCCCTCCTATTTGCCGTCTCCCCTTTCTCGCTCCGGGTCCGCTCTCGAGCCCCGCGCGGTTCTCGCCGGGTCCCGACCCTTCTTCCGCCTCCCGCGCCGGGGCTCTCTTGCTCCCTCGCCCTTTGCGCCCCTGGCCGCTTTTTTCTTCCCTGTCGTTCGCCCGCCCCACCCTCTCCTCGTCCCCCTTCCCTGCCCCTCTGTTCTGTGTCTGTGCCTTTGCCCTTTCCTGGCGCCCTCTCGCCCGTTCCGGGGGCGCTTTCCCCCCCTGCTTTTCTGGCTTTATGTCGTCCTCTCTGCTACCTCCCTGCCCTTGTACTCCTTCTCCGGGCCCCCCTTTCCCGCGGCCACCCTTCTTGCCGCTTTTATGGCCGCCCTTTTTGGCTTTTCCTTTCGCGTCTTTCCCGTACTACCCCCTTTTTCGTACTTCCGTTTCTCTTTGCTTGCCGCTGCTCTTCTCCCCTTTGTCCCCCTGCCTGTGCTTTTCATGCCCTCCTCCCCTCCCCTTTCTCCCCTGCTGCCTTTTTCGCTTCCGCCCGCCCCCCCGTCCCTGTTCCCCTTTTTTGCCTCTTGTCCTCATTTGCCTCCTCTGCTTGCCCCCGCCGCTTTTCGGCGGCCGTTTCCCCGTGCCCTGCTCCTGCCGGGCTGCGTCCATGCCCTGTGTCTCCTCCTCGTTTCCCCACCTTCTCCGGCGGGGCTTCCCCTTTTCCATCCCGGGGCTGCGCTTCGGCCCCCATGCGGTGTCCCCCCCTACTTCTTTTATCCTCGCCGGGCTGCGCCTGCCTGCAGTCCACTTGTTTCCCCTCTTTTGTGCCCCTGCTTTTCCCTCGTCGCGTCTTCCACTCCCTTCGTTTTTTCTTTTTCAGTGCTGCCCGCCGCCACCGCCGTCACGCCGCATCTGGCCCCACTCTCGCGTTGGTCTGTCCTTTGTTCGTTCCTCTTCTATTTCCCTTTTTTTCTTTTTTCTTGTCTGCCTCCCCCGCCCTGTCCTGCCTCCATTTTCCGCGTTCCCCTTCTTCTCTTCGCCCCTTCTTCTGGTTCTTCTCTGTTTTTCTGCTTCGCGCGCCCGTGGTTTTCCCTGCCCGCCCTTTTTTTACGCCCTGTACCGCCGCGCTGCCTCCCTCCCCTGTCGCGCTCTCTTGTGCTCCCCCTCTTCCCCTCTCTTCTCCGGCGCACCTCGGTCTCCGCTTTTTCCGTTGCTGCCCTTTCTTCCGTCGTCCGCTTACTGCCTCTCCCTTCGCATTATCCTCCGCACCGCTTCGCGTCCCCCTTCCTTGTTTCCTCAGGGCTGCCCTCTGCTGAGTTTACCTCACGGGCTGCGGCCTCCCCGGTCGTCCACCCTCTTCCGTTCCTCCTCCTGGCCGGCGCTTCCTCCCGCTGCGTGTCCCGTGGTCTTCGTCCCCCTCCCCCTGCCGCCTGGTGTCCCCTTCCCCCGCCCCCCCCCGCCTTTCCCCTTTCTCGGCATCGTTTGCCCCTTCTCCCCCACCCTTCCGTGTCCCGTGTACTTTCGCCTCACCCATTTGGTTCTCGTGTCTCCTGCCCCTTTTTGACTGCCCTCACCTATTCCCCGCGTGGCGGGCCCGTCGCCCCCTTCTCCGCCGCACCCCACTTCCTCACGTGTTTCCCGCTCCTTCCTTCCCCTCCCGTTTTCCTTCGCCCCCCTGCCTCGCCTTCGTTTCCCTTCGCCGCCTTGCGCGCCGCGTCGCGTCTTCACCCCCGACTCCGCTATTTTTGTTTCCTGGCCCCCGTTTCTCTTGCCACTTCCGCTCGTTTCCTCCGGGCCGTGCATGCTTTCCCTTCGCTCGTCTCCTCTTCCTCTGGGGCCCTCTGAGCCCCGTGCGCCCGCTCCCTCTGTGATCCCCCGCGCCCCGCTCCCCGCGCCCCCTCCCACTGCTCCCGCTCCCCGCGCCCGCTCCCTCCCTGACTTTTTTTTTTCTTTCTTCCTTTTTTTCGGCGCTGTGTTTCCTTTCCTCCCCCTTCTCCTTTTGTTTTCGTCCTTCTTTTCTTGTTTTTTCCCCCTCCCCTCTCCCGTCGCTGCCTCTGGTGGTTTCTTCGCCGCCCGCCGCTCCGTTCCTACCCACGTCTTTGGCGCTCCTCTGCTGTGCCCCCTGCTCCCGCCCCCCTTCCCCGTTGGCCCTGCCCCCCCCCCCCCAGCTTTTCCCTTGTTGTGCTTTTTGCTTTCGTTTCCGTTTTCGCCCTCTGTGGCGCCTCCTGTCTGCCTTGCTCCACCTTGACTGTGCTCGCAGCTTTTTTGCCGCACCTGTGCGGACCACCCGAGCCCTCCCTCTCCGAACCCTCTCTCCCTCCCGTTCTCGCCCGCCTCCTCTTGTTCTCCCGCCTTCCCCCGCCGCCCTCTTTTCCTCTTCCCCCGGCCCCGTCCTTCTTTCTGCCGCCTCCCGCTTTACTACTCCCTCCCCGCCCCCTCTTCCCCCTTCCCCCCCGTCCTCCCACCGCCCCTCCTGTGCCCCCACGGCTGCCTGCTTCTGTCTTGTTTCCTTCCGCCCGTTTTGGCTCTGGTTAGTGGCGGCCCTTTTGGCCCTCTCCCGCCCATTTCCTCGTGGTTTCGCCCCCCCCGGCGTTCGTCGCCCCTCCCCCGCCCCCCCCCTCCTCTCCGGCCTTTCCCCGTCTCGCTCTCACTTCCCTCTTCTGTTTGCGCCGCCACGCCCCCCCCCTTTTCTGCTCTTTTCCTTGTCCGTTTCTGGCGCTCTCCCCCCCTTGTTTGCACACCTCTTGCGCTCTTACGTGCCCCCACCTCTTTCCCTCTCCCGCGCACTCTCTCTCTCACCCTGTGTTTTTCTTCTACGTGTCCGCTTCCCGCCCTCCTCCTCATCCTCCCCCCTCTTCGGGCTCGGGTCTCGGTCTCGCGTCTCCGCGGTCTTGGGTCTCGGGTCTCAGCGGGTCTCGGGTCTCCCTCGGGTCTCGGGTCTCACTTTCTCCTCTGCCTTCCTCCTGCGGCCCTCTGCTGCTGCGTTTCGTTACTGCTCTCTTTGCCCCGGCTCCCTCTTCGTACCCCCCACCTGTGTTCGCGCACCGATGCCCCCTGCTCGCGATGGCGCGTCCCCCTGCTTTGCCGCCTTTTCTGTTTGCTCTCTTTTTGTGCCGCCTACTCTTCCTTCGCCCTCGGCTCTGGTCCCGTCTTTTGGCGTTTTTCGTTCTTTTTTCTTTCTTGTTTCTTGTTTCTTTTGCCTCCGCCCCCCCCTCTCCCCTCCTTTGTCTCGTTGCAGTTTGTGTCTTTCCGTTACCACTCCACTCCCAGCGTTGCCCTCTTCCATGTTTGCCCTCCCCCCTTTGCCGTCGTCCCCCTTTGCTTCCTCCCCTCCCCTTTCCCTCGACCCCTTATTGCGCCCCCCCACCCGCCCCCTTTTCTTACTTTTCTTCTGTTCCCTGCCTGCGCCCCGTTTATTCCCCTGTCCCTTATACCACCCTCTCGTTTCGCGCGCTACTCCGCTCCCTGTTCGGTCATCTTCCCGCTCGGCCTGGCGTGCCGCTTTCTCCGATTCGCCCCATCTCTAGCCGAGCCACCCCCCTTTCCTGGCCCCCCCCCTCTCCGCTCTCCTTTTTCCCGCCGGACGCGATAGTAACCTCGTGAGCTCCTGCCCCTCCGTCTTCGTTCCTTTGTGCGCCCCTCCCCAGCGTTCCTGCCCTCCCTCTTCCTTTGTCTTCTTTCTGTGCATTTCCTTGCTCTACTTGCTTCTCTTTCTGTTTCCCTGCATCCTGGCCCCCCCGTGGTCCATCTCTTTTCGGCCGTGTGCCCTGGCCTCTCCGGCCCGCCTGCTCCCACGCTCCTCTGTCTCGCATTTTTTTTTCGTGCCCGCACTTTCGTCACTCGCCGCTTTTTGCGTAACGTTTGCGGCCCCCGTTTCGCGACCCATGCCGAACCTCGCGCCCAGTTTGTGCCCTTCCCGTCCCCCCACTTTCGCCGTGCCCCTGCCGCCTCTACGCCCGCCCTGTGGTGTGTGCCTGTTGTCGCCCGGGCTGTCGTCCTCTCTCCTCCCTCCCGCCGCCTTGCCCCTCCCCCCACCCACCCCGCTGCGCGCCTCGATCTTCGTCCTCCATTCTCCTCGCCCCTTCCCCTTCGTTTGCGTCCCAGGTTCTCTCCCGCTACCCTCTTCCCTCGCTGCGGGCCCTACGTTTCCTCCTTTTTGTTCCCCTGCCCCCTCTTCGGGCCGTAGCCGCGGCCCATGGCCCCCTGGGCCCCCATCTCCTGTCCTCTTTTTTTCCTGGTAGCCCCTGCCCTCCCTCCGATCCTGTTTTTTTTGTGGTCCCCTTCCCTTCCCTTTCGTCTGTTCCCGCGCTCATTTTTCGCCCTTTCCCGCTGCCTTCTTGGCTCCTCCCGTTTCCCGTCTCTCTCTTTTTCGGCTTTGCCCGCCTTGGTCTGCCTTGTCAGCGTGTCTGATTTTTTCCCCCGCTTCCCCCCTACTCTGTACGTGTTCTCCGCGTTGTTTTTTCTTCCCTGGGCCCCTTTCCGGTCGTGTTCTTCTACCCCTGTCTCAATAGCGTTCACCTGACCAGCCCGCGCCTTCGGTCCGGCTTGCGCCCTTTCCCCCCTCTTCTTGCTCCCTTTCTTCTCCCTAGTTCACCCCGTCCCCCTCGCTCGTGGTTTCCCCCTTACCATCCCCCTCCCCCGCCGCTGATGCCCGCGCCTATAGTCGCTGGACTGCGTCGATCCACACCTGGCTCGCCTTCCACACCGGGGATAATAGACAAGTTAGTGCCCCTCGTAGTAGAATAAGATCATACACTTTAAGATTATAATTTTCGTATTTTTTATTTTCGCGTATAAGTATTCCTCATATAAAGTTATTGAGACAAATTGTTAACCATCACAAATCTAGATGATGTAGGCGACATAAGGATCTACATCACTAATTCACACATAAACATTGAGGAGAAATTGAGTAAGGAGGGTTGGGGAGGAAACTCAAATTTTGCTTTTCCATTGATTTTTCAGCAACTTTGTCCAGCACAATTGTTTTCTATTATGTGTAACAATAGAGCTTAAAAGAAACGATAAAGGAAACGATATATAACTGAAGTTACAGCAATATGAAAAAATTGAAATTTTTGTCAGTTATTATCGGACAATCCTCCAAATCAAATAAATTAAATTAACAAAGAGCTCGCTCGCTAAAGACCAAAAACCTGCAATCCAAAAATAAAATTCTACGGTATTATATATATCGAACAGTGGTGCTCCGTGAATAGCTCAACGGTAAGACGCTCAAGAATAGGCGATCAGCGTGGGACGTATCTACAACGTGGCGATTAGTAGACGCACTAAACATATGTAAACAGAAGAAGCCTTACACGTTTGGCACGTGTAGACAGGACTTTTAAAATCAATTTTGTCGTAAGCCTTCGAGAAAGTTTACTTAAGATACAGCGCTTCTTATACCATTTTGTACGCTTACGGCGCACGAATTCATCTACTAAGCTAAACATATAAACATCCTTTTGTTTGTCCACGTGACTTGAGCGGAATCACGTGACTGTATATCTTCACACAACCAGCTAAGAATAACAGCGTCAGGCATCTATAATAGGCTCATATCCGTTTCACTCGATTATTTTCTAATGTGCGTAACAGCGTTTGCTTCAACGTCAATTCGCCATTGAACAATCAAAGACTATATATCTCGTTTGTTTTGATAACTTACTTATTATCGACATCGTCACTCAAATTTTAACCAATTGGAGACTCAGGTTCGCAAGTTTTTGATGCAATATTCGTTAAAAGCTATCGACGACCCTGAATATTCCTTTAACCTGCGCACCCACCATTCATGATAATCGTGGCAACTTACAACTTCCATTCTCCCAATGAACAAGAGAGCTTTCGTACGGTTCGCCATGTATATACAGAAGAGCAAAAAACTTTCCGCGCTGTGATAGTCACACGCGTTGAGAATCTAAAGACTCGAATAATCTCCGCATCATGTCTACGGATCATTGCTACAGTTTGTTTATCATACTCCATTGAATCTGAGCCTGATCACGAGGCTTGCCGGTGGAGGGAAGCATCTTCAGCCCAAGGGATTCTATAAAATGACAAATTCAAAAAAAAGATGCGAGAGTGTGGTCAACTGAACCAACGAAAGCTCACACACACACAATGCACCATGAAAAACTATGAAACGACAACGAGTATAGAAAAAATAACAACCGACAGACAAATACGAAATAACCGGCATACGAAAAATTAAGACGACCGCCACAACGAGACAATGACGGCCGAACGGTATAAGAAATAAGCACAAGCATATAAACAGTATAACTCAAAAACACAAACAGTGTAAAAACGGTAAAAAACATCAAACCAAAGATCTAAAGACGCAAAGGATACATGAGGGGTAACCGCAGAAGTAATGCATTTACGTTTAAGGATTTTGTTTTCGTCGCCGTTCACACGATCGCAAACTACCCAGCATGCAGCGGAGTTTTTACAATTTGATGTCACAAATCTTGAAGGTTAATATATGAAGAGATTTACATCAAATCAAAATACTCTACGCTTGTACAACGCCAAGAAACCATCGCCGACAGAAAGAGAGTCAAAAACTCGCCTTGCCGCCAGCACATTTGTGGAACATGAGGTATTTTGTTCTTGATTAGTAGTAAAAAACAGTAGAATCGCGAGAACAGGACGAAAAAAAGGGAACATGGTCAAATCCAGCAACAGAAGAAGTGAACATAAAAATAAAATATACGAATATCCTAGTCAATAGATGTCAGACAAGCGAACAAGACATACTAATTGATTAATTCAAAAACTGGCTCCTTCAGGGTTTGCCACAACCGGAAATTGGGAGTAAAGCGCGAGTAATCTCCAGGACCATCGTAACCGACGAGTTTATAAAGACAATAACACACCGCAGAGGAATCGACAAACATCACAAATAAAGAGTCGTGCCTTCTCATTACCCGCCACTATCTACAAGATACCCATGCAGTCCAGCAGCTAAAGATGAGCAAACTTCAGAAATGCAAAAATCTTTTACTTCCGTCACAACAAAACGATTTCCATTCCCGCATTAAGTTTATGCCAGCGAAAGCAAAAAAAAATTCGATCAGGAAGTTCACTAAATTGAATTGTTCTGAGAAGATGACTAGCAAAATCCTGAAACTTTCCCGCAGTACCAACCCTGTTGTTCGCTACAGCATCAACAAAAAGTACAAAGAAGACGAGACAGCCCGCTTGTCATCACGGGGAAACACGCCGTTGCCAATCTAGTATATTTATAACTCCGATGCACAAAGTACATAAATAGCCCAACACAACGACTTTCTAGCGCAGAAACTTACCAACCAATTTGACTCCATTCATGTGTGGTTATATTTCTGTTAATAATACATAAGGCAATAAAGAAAGGCCAAAAAAAAGTCGATTTTCTCGATTATGGTATACAGTAAAACTAATTGCAGCGGCCGAATTTTTTTTTAGTCCGATAGCCATATATTCACTCGCCTAAAACTCACGTTGTAACTGTTTCGTAAGATGGCGACATTACACGTCCCTTTAATAGCTATTGCCCTACGAGGTTTGTCACACAGTTGTAAATCGTGAGTTATCTTCGTCCGGCGATATTAACGAAAGTCTATGGCGGAACCGTACCGAGCTTCATGCGAACACGCCGTTCAAATGCATCGCGGTAATTCTACAGACTTCCATTTCCCATTGCACCAGCACGTGTTGTTCTGCGGACTGCGATGGACCGCAATACGAGCAAATACTATCTCTCGAAAATCATAGACACATGTTCAAGATATCGAGTATACGTTTTAATCTCGTTCACCGACATCCGCTGCGTTCATTGGAGTTTTTTTTAAACTCCGTACGTCTTCTCTATGTCTCTCAGTAAAGCGCAAACGAACGAGGCTTGATCTTTTTCCGACGAAGACAGCACCATATTGACGGGTGAAGGCGGATGACGAGGTGAAGATAAGTTGGAGACTGTCCTCCCCTGCCTATAAGACAAGCTGAAGTAACCGTTTATGTCCGATGATAAGAAATTAGAATAAAAAAGGATAACACGATAATATAATAATGATACTATATTTAGATCTGATGTATAGTGCATCAAAAGCTATTAATAAGAAATGTACAACTTTTTAGAATCACGCCTGCTTAGTTTTCTAACCCAACTTAAACTTAGTTTTCTAACCAAATTAAAGTAATTGTGTCAAAATTGTGTCAAAATTGTGTCAAAATTGTGTCAAAATTGTGTCAAAATTGTGTCAAAATTGTGTCAAAATTGTATCAAAATTGTATCAAAATTGTGTCAAAATTGTGTCAAAATTGTGTCAAAATTGTGTCAAAATTGTGTCAAAATTGAAGTCAAAATTGAAGTCAAAATTGTGTCAAAATTGTGTCAAAATTGAAGTCAAAATTGAAGTCAAAATTGAAGTCAAAATTGAAGTCAAAATTGAATTCAAAATTGTATCAAAATTGAAGTCAAAATTGAAGTCAAAATTGAAGTCAAAATTGAAGTCAAAATTGAACTTAACTAACAAATCAAGAAACATCCATTAAAAGTACCTTTTTAGAAACAGTATCGAAAATCTTTAGGTCTTAGCCACACAATTTTTATTAGCAACTCGTTTATAAGCCACCGAACTGAATTTGTAAAATAATCAGGCAACTTCAGTTCTGTAAAAGTATTAGCACAAGCAACACAAAAGATTTATTTGTAGCGAAAATAGAAAGAGACACGCTTTAAAACAAAAGAATCAAACTCCAAGAAAAGAAAACTACAATAACTTCTTTGTTGCACACTTCAGTTCATTTTTTAAAAATGTTCTTTTTTTAAAAAATAATTACTCCTATTCTTCTTTTCTCTTCTTACATGAATTACGAAAATTAGTTGAATTAAATTTGGCAACCATTAAGCAACTTCAGATCTAGATATTGACTAAAAAATAAGTAAATTGAGATCTGAACAAAATTTGCTTAATCCTAGACTAAACATAATTTAGTTTTATACATAAAAAACTCCTATTGTAAACAAAACTAGCCTGTTTACTAGTACAAAAATCCACAGGAATTCATCTGTCAGAAAAATTAACAGGATCTTGCTTGCTACTCAGAAAGATAACAGATATTAGGCAGTTTAAACTAAAATATTACCTTCCTTTGTGTATGATGATGGCCGACTCCCTTGCCCCCGTGCAGAGTGCACTGCATCTGAAGATTTCGAAAATGATCTACTTGTGGGACGGGAATCTAGTTCGTCTGCTTTTTTTGAGAATGCTAAAATTAATTAGAATTAATGCAACTGTGTGGAACAATAAGTTAAAGGTTTTACAATGTAGGATTCTTATTGATTTTTATAGAAATTTACACTAAAGTAACAAGATTCAAAATTTTCGACCTGATCCTCATCAACTCTTCATGTTTTTATCAGTCTCCTCCCTCTCCTCAAAAATTTTGACATACAGAAATGTTTATTTACTACATCTGGAAAGTTTAGAAAGTAGCAGAATGCAAAGAAATAATTAGGCATATAAAATGTTTTAAAGTGAACGTGCACAACTTTAAGTTATGAAGCTGACATTTTTTTAATAGACCAAAAATTATTTTTTTGTTAAATTCGTAAAATGTCAAAATTCTATCTGAAATTTCCAATCAATTGTTAATAACCATCTGAATTTTGCAAGCAAGCAATACAGGTTTTTGGGTATTTTGATTGCCTTAGTGACGCCAGGCCGATATGGACCAGTATTGCCTGTCAGCAAGAAAAATGGTAGCTTAAAATGTAAACAAGAAAAAACTACTTTTGAACTAATTCCTACAATACCTTTAATGTATAAAAATATTTCATACGAAAGAAACAAAACAACAATTTTTTTTATTTTGGTTCTTGGTCAAGATAAAAATTGTTAAAGCCCATGTCATTCTTAAGGTCCTAGAACTAGTTGAAATTTCAGCTCAATATTTGCTGTAACTAAACTTTAAGATACACCTTCGTCTTTCACATTCTCTTGTCTAAAAGTATTGAACTTTTTATCAACACAGTGTGTTGTTTACTTAATTAGTTTTTTAAACAGAACAGTCTCGATATGTTTCTCGCTTGTTAACGAAATTATTGTAAGAACAATGAACTTTAATTTTTTTCTTTTTTCTAATTTGGACGGTTAACATATACAATAATAACCGATTACCCTGTGCTGTACTTAAAATATCGCCTTAAGAAATTGCACCTCAATTTCATTAATAGTGACTGGATGTGTTGTTTTGCCTTTAAAAAGCCTAACATGATATGAACCAATGTATATTGGTGCGTTTAAAAAAAGTCCAATTCTCCATAGGGGGACTTGTAATCTAAAACATTACAAACAGGACCAGACAGAAGAACACTTAATATAATGCCATAATTATTCCATTTTCAAGGAATATAAATTTATTTTGTTTATATTTGATCAGCTTTGTCTCTACTCTCTTTGAAAGTATATTTATAAAAAGAAGAAGATATATTGACAAATTTTTTAAACGCACTGCATGCCACAAACTGCAATCAAATTCATACACAATTATATAGCAAGCAACAGCAGTTGATAAATTCTGTCAAAGTGTACAGTTCAAAACATTGCACTCACCCACAGCTTGATTTGTTGCAGTAATTTGACTCAAGTCATCCTCTTCATCATTTAACATATTCGCTGCTGCTAATGACTTCTTCATAAAATCATGAGCTGATACGTAGCTGGAGTCATGCGGCGAGACACCAAAGATGATATTTTTTTCAAACTGCTTAGTTGCTTCATCTTCGTTGAAATCGAATGGGTTGGCTTTAGACATCCTCCTGAGTAACATAAAGTTAGATAAGAGCTATTACAAATGTAACAGTCTCTAACAACAACAAAAAATCTGCTCTTTACAGTTGACAAACATAGATACTTAATTCCAACACTAAAGCTACTTTTTCAAAACAGATAAAATCTTAATGCTATACTAAAGTGTGTTCCTATAAATTTACTAATTCCAGAACTTATTTATTTTGTAGTTCTACCTGCTGAGGTATCGGTTCTCCCTGTTAAAACTTTGTGATTTTTTGATTTTCTGCAACATTCTTTTTCAACAGACATAACGTAACATACTACTATTATCAACTATAATTCAACTATGATAAGAACAATAATGAAAACGAACAGATTAACTATTAATAATATATTACTTATTAATGTGCAGTGATTGTATATCTCAATAAACAAACCTTGTTTTACCCACCTTATTTAGATTCTTCACAGCAGAATTTTGTAAACAAAATGTTTTAACTGTTCTTTGCTATATCATTTTTTGTTTATTAGACACTAAAAAGAATAAATTTCTTAAAATTATTTCCTGAAAATGTTCTGAAAAATAAAAAATAAAACGTTTCTCAGGATTTGATTTCTAAAGAACAAAAATATCTGCCTGAGAAATTAAAAAATACCAAATTGTTAATCGTCTTAATTATCTATTTTAGTTGTCTGTTTTCAAAATCAACAGGGAAAAAATACACAACGTAAGTAGCATCCTTACATGGAAATTAACAAAATAAAAAAAGAGTCAAATTATTCATTGGTATATACACTTTGTTGCATTTCTATTTACTCAATATATCTCTACATCTTATATCTTCTTATAAAATAATTTTTTACAAAATCAGCATTAACTTATGCCGAACACAATCACATTTATGAGAAGCAAACAAACAAAACTCACACGCATAGAAATACTAGCAAAATTAACAACATATTGTTACAAGCCGTTTCTCACTGAAGTGTAATTAACTGAACTTATTATTTCCATTGTTTACGCAGTCAGGTTAAAGGCTAAATGTTTAAGCAGCCAGGTTAAAGGTTTTTTTGAGCATTTAAGGCCCTACATTGGCCAGTTATGTTAACTCATTAAAGTAAGCCTTTTTTTAATATTAATCATCGTTTGAAATTCAAGCTAAAAAGTTAAGTGACACACAGAAACCTTTTTCGAAATAATCCAAATAATCCCAGGTGTTTCAGTGATAAATATTATGCCCAATACATAACTTGAAAATAAGATAACTTTTATGACCGATTAAGTGTCCAGTGCTTAAGTAAACGACTTGTCTAAATAAGCTCCCATCCTTGGAAGGCATTTCAGGGTATAAGAAATCCTTATTCGAATTATGAGTAACGAAAAACATAATTTAGTTATTTCAGTATCAAGAAAGGAGCCTTGGAAATACATGAAGCTATGCTTAAATATTACATTAGTTCTCTTTTTTTGCTGAAAGCTAGTGCTGAAAAAAGTGCTTAGTAAAAATAAGCACATGTCCTGAACATTAATAAGTTTTTAGGACAATGAATCATTTGTGATATTTAAAATATTTATGCAACCAGTTGGAAACATCTTAATAGTAGCAGGGTTAACAAATCGCTGTACATACGCACGTACAAACAAAAATGATCAAATTTATACCCTCTTTGCAAAAAATGTATTTAGAATATGTCCATATGTACATTGTTATTTCCGCAGAATGTACGTCATGTTTTAATACCTACACAATTATTATTTTATGTACACTATTCATTGCGTGGAAATATATTTTACTGTTTCTTTTTCACCTAAAAAGTAATTCACCACAATGGTTATAATATAATTTTAAATAACTTTGTTTGTTTTTTGTTGTAGTTGATTGATGAAAATATGTTTCTTTTGTCTCAAGTAAAACTTATAATGCTTTTTAAATACTGTGTCTTACACAAATTGTTTCAAGTGGCACACACAGTTTCGTATTCGTGTATGTTGCCAACAACAAAAAATAAAAAATGTTGTGTAGAAAAACGTACATAGGAATAAAATAATTTGTCAACCTCAAAGTAAGAAGGCTTGAGCAAAAACATGTTGGATTACAACCACTAACATTTAGCTTATTGAACAAAGGACTTTTACAAAAAAGTATTTCTGTTTATTCTGTTCCCTCAAAATACTAGGTTGAAGAAATTCAATGTTTGACATGTGGCTTTCATCACTCAAAAGGTATCTAATTCTACACAGACAAAAAAAACAAACTCAAAAGTATATAAATATAAAAATATTTCTTCTGATAAAAACATAAATAACCCCTTGGGAATTTATAACATTGCTATAAGTTAAAAAAGGCTAAACATAAAATCTATCTTCTTGTAAAACCAAATATTCAAATTATCCAAAACAAAAAATTAATATTATCCCATTTTCTAAAACTAAAAACATTCTAACGTTTTCTCCTTTTTTTGGCACTGTCAATTTTTTTTTCTTCCAATTGACTTTATGTCCATCTGTCAAATTTAGAAAATCGAATTTTGCAGATGAATACTTTGTTGCATTCACCTAGAAAAACAGAAAAATTAAGTTAAAATTTTTTTTTTTGACACACATGTAAAAATTAAGTAAATCTTTTTTAGTTGACATTAAATAAAAAAAGAAAAATTACACAAAACAATTTCAAAATTCAAAACTCTCATTGAAAAGAATATTTTAACTCCGTCATAAGGTTCAAGAAACCTGGTAAAATCTTACTAGACAAAATTTCAAAATATATATTGCATTTCATACTGATAAAGTATTATCTTCATAGCAAAAACACAAATGACATTCTATGCCATTAACACAGCTGCTGCGATATGACTGCGTCTTGTGTTCATCGGTGAACATAAAACCCAAACATCTTTTTCAGGGTCGTACTCTTCCATACTATTCAAACTTGTTGTGCCATCATTTCCACCAATGGCCAAAAGTTTGTTGTTTATAACAACCATAGAGTGAGTCATTCTTACGCTACTCATTGGTCGCACAGTTGTCCATTGGTCAGTTTGCATGTTGTACCTCTCCACAGAGGTCACAATGACTGAGCCATCAGTTCCACCTATAAAAAAAGTAAAGGAAATATTATAATAATCTTTATTAAATATTTCATCACCTAACCAGTTGTTGGTATAAATTAATCAAAATCAAAATCGCTTCAAAATCACAAGGTCCGTGGTTCGGTCCACAACGCAGGCATGCTTAGCAAGTGTCTTTAACACAGCTACGGGTCAACCCATGCCATGCGAGGGAAATTGGGTAGGCAATGCCAATGTGTACTTAATGTATTTCAGATCACAGGACCCACATTGAAAAAGGTGTTTCCAACACTAAAGTGGCTATATCCTGTAATAATATTCGTAATAATAATAATAATAATAATAATAATGCTTTATACTCCACCTTCTGCTAAGCAAATCGAATCTCAGTCTTATTAAAATAATGCAATGTATTGACTTTAAAAAATATATAAATGCAATTCATCGTATTAATTCAATGATTTACATTGCCTTAAATATTAAATTCTTCTTTCTGTTAGTGTTGATCATTATGTTTATTATTTGTTTCTTTATAGTGTAGCATCATAACTGGTGGGTGTAATAAATATATGTGTACATCGTTTCATTATCTATGGTTATTATCAATTTTACATGGTAGCAAAGGGTAGTTGAAGAATTTGAAGATGAGTGGCTATAAAAACCCACCGGTGTTCAATAGCAAAGACAAACCATATGACAGATATTGTAAAGAGTTACGTGCTTGGTGCATTGTTACAGATTTAGATAAGAAGAAACGGGGAGTTGCAGTAGCATTGTCTTTTCCGGAAGATGATCCAAGTGGTGTTAGAGACAAAGTGTTTAATGAACTGAAACTGGAAAGTATTAATGCCGATGATGGTGTAGAGAAACTTATTGATTATTTGGATAAACTTTTTAAAAAAGATGAGTTAAGTGAGGTATACGAACGTTATACCATATTTGATAGATACGTACGTGAAGCTAACAGAAAGTTGAGACTTTTGTTTTGGAATTTGAAAAAAGGTACAACCGAATAATGCAAAAAGATATGAAATTGCCTTCTTCAGTCTTAGCATTTAAACTACTTGATGTTTCAAAACTTTCTCACAAGGAGAGACAACTGGTGTTAACAGGTGTTGATTACTAAAAGAAAGAACAGTTATTTGATCAAATGAAAACTGCTCTCAGAAAGTTCTATGGAGAACAAGCTATCCCATCTGAGAGTGATGTTTCTGACATTGCATTGTTAGAATCCAGGGGAGCCTCAGCTTCAGAAGAGATACTTTACAATCGTCCAAATAAATATCAACATAACCGTTTTAGCAGACCACAGAGAATTTTTAAACATGGTGAAAATGAACATTTTCGATCTAGAAACACTGACACTAAAACAAACCCATTAGGTTTCAATGGTAAACCTACGAAATGCAAAATTTGTGAGTCTATTTTGCATTTTATGAGAGATTGTCCTCACAGACGGTCCATGAACTCTGGGGAGCATATCACATTATTTACTGGTTCAAATGAAAGTGAGTTGTGTTTACTTACTAGTGAAACAAGAAATTCAGCAGTTCTTGATTCTGGCTGCACATCTACAGTTGCAGGCAGGCATTGGATGGACTGTTACCTAGAAACGTTAGATGCTAGAGAATCTAATCTAGTCCAGCACTGTGATAGTTCAACAGTCTTTAAATTTGGTGGAGGAGAAATAAAGAAATCCAGAGGTAGTGTAATCTTCCCATGCGAGATTGCTGGAAAAAGCATTTTCATCAAAACGGATGTGATTGATAGTGAAATCCCATTATTATTGAGCAAAACTGCAATGAAGAATGCCAAAATCAAATTAGACCTTGAAAATGACCAAGCTGAAATTTGGGGCAAAACAGTAGACCTTGATAGTACCTCATCAGGACATTATTGCATTCCGCTTGACAAGGAAGAAATACCAATTTCTGATTGCCTTTATACCTTGGAAGCTGATGTATACAGAACAGAGAAAAAGAAAACGCTTGTCAAACTACACAAGCAATTTGCCCACCCTTCACAAGGTAAACTGAAAGCCTTACTGAGTGATGCGAATGTTTGGGATGATGATTATCAGTCTATATTAGATGAAGTTTATGCCTCTTGTGAGATATGTCAAAGATTCCGTAAAACACCACCACGACCAGCAGTTTGTTTACCTTTGGCAAATCAATTTAATGAGACTGTAGCTATGGATTTAAAAAAGTGGAACAAGGACGTAAACATTCTATATTTGCTTGATCTCTTCAGTCGATTTACCACTGCAAGAATCATCAAAGATAAAAAACCATCCACTATCATAGATAATGTTATGCAAATGTGGATTGGTTCTAGATTGGAGTGCCACAGAAGTTCTTGGCAGATAATGGTGGCGAATTTGTCAATGAAGATTTTAGAAACATGTGTGGAAACTTAAAAATTCAGGTCCTTAACACAGCTGCTGAAAGCCCGTGGCAAAATGGAATCTGTGAGAGAAACCATGCTGTTGTCAACAGATGTCTGGAAAAGATTCTGGTAGACAATCCAACAGTGTCTTTGGAAACGGCTCTAGTGTGGGCAATAAATGCAAAGAACTGCCTGCAAATGTGGAACGGATTTTCTTCCTATCAACTTGTATTTGGACAAAATCCTAATCTTCCCAACGTAATGAGAGATTTGCCGCCAGCTCTTGAAGGTAGAACAATGAACCAAGTGTTTGCAAAGCATATCAACACTTTGCATGCTGCTAGAAGAGCATACATATAAGCTGAGTCATCATCAAAAATCAGATGTGCCTTAAAACATAAAATTAAGGTAAATTGTACTCAATTTGACAGAGGTTGTAAAGTCTTTTACAAGAGAGACGAATCCAACAAATGGAAAGGACCTGGCACTGTAATAGGTCAAGATTGAAAAATTGTCTTTGTGCGACATGGAAATGTTTATGTTAGGATATCAACCAACAGATTGATTAAAGTTGGGTATGAATTTCAAGAGCCAACAGAATCAGATCCTGGCCCTGAAATAAAAGTTACCTCAGGTGAGGCGAATTGCATTCGTGAATCTTCAGACGAAGAAAACACTAATCAAAGACAGTATGCCGATGCTGCTATACACGATGGAGTGCAACTTGACGATGCCACCTTGGACCAAAACATGACTGACAACGTTACGGGTATGCCAAAGAAAAATGATGAAATTCGCTACAAGCAACCAGGTGACAACATTTGGAGAGAGGCAACGATAATCAGCAGAGCTGGCAAAGCAACTGGGAAGTATTCTTCCTGGTACAATGTGAAACACCCAGATGAAGAAAATCCCATTTGTATAGATTTTCAGAGTATTGACAAATGGGAAAAGGTAGAAAAGGGAAGAACTGAGGAAGTAAACATTGTCTTAGTGCCACAACAACGCCATTGTGACAAAGATGTTATCACTGCCAAGGAACGAGAGATACAGAACTGGAAGGATTTTGAGGTTTTTGAAGAAGTGAGAAATTCAGGACAAAAGACAATTTCTACTACATGGGTAATTACAGAGAAGAAAACTGGTCCAGAAAATTTTGTAAAAGCCAGACTCGTTGCAAGAGGCTTTGAAGAGGAGCAAATTTTACAAGTTGACTCGCCTACTGCCTTGAAAAGCACCCTGAGAATTCTGATAGCAATTTCTAGTATAAAAGAGTGGCAATGCAAAACCACAGATATCAAAGCTGCTTTTCTTCAGGGATGCAAGATCCATAGAAATGTATTTTTGCAGCCACCAATTGAAGCAGATGACCAAGGCAACCTTTGGAAACTTAAAAAGGTTGTGTATGGATTAAATGATGCTGCGCGACACTGGTTTTTTACTGTGAAAAAAGAAATTGAAAAACTTGGATGTGTACAATCCAAGTTCGATCCAGCTATGTTCTATTGGAAACGTGAGAATATTCTAGAAGGGCTTTTTGTTATCCATGTCGACGATTTTATTCACTCTGGAACAATATCTTTTGAGAAAGAGGTTGTTTATAAATTAAGAGATGTCTTTCGAATTGGGAAAATTGAGGAAAATTATTTTAAATATGTTGGATTAAACATACAGCATAACAATGGTAACATAGAAGTGTCCCAGAATGATTTCATTGACTCGATGCAACTTATACCTCTATCTCTGAAACGTCAAGCAAATAAGTTTGAGAATTAAGATTCCACTGAAATTGCCAGTTTACGGAGTTTGGTTGGTCAAGCAAATTGGGTGGCCAGTCAGACCAGGCCTGATGTTAGTTTTGATGTTTTGCACTTTAGCATGTGTATCAACCAGAGTCCAGAAGTAAGACATCTCATTGAAGCTAACAAAATGGTAAAGAAAATTAAGTCTGATCAGTTTAAACTGATATATCCAAAAATGAATGTCAACCAGGAGCTTCGATTAGTCATATTCACAGATGCTTCCCATGCAAATTTGCCAGATGGTGCATCTAGTGCAGGTGCACATATCATTTTATTAGTTGGAGAAAATAATGATTGTTGTATCCTAAATTGGTCATCAAACAAAATTAAAAGGGTAGTGAAGAGTACCACAGCTGCAGAAAGTTTAGCATTATCAGATGGGTTGGACGATGCACTGTACCTATCTGAATTACTGGCGGAATTGCTAAGAAAAGACGTAAAGAAAATCACAATAAATGCCAAATTGATAATAAAAATCTACATTCACTTATATATTCAACGAAAGTAATAAGTGAAAAACGACTGCGTATTGATATTGCAGCAATAAAAGAGATGCTAATTCGTAAAGAAATCAGTACAGTGGAATGGATACCCACCGAAAGACAATTGGCTGATTGTCTGACAAAACATGGTGCTAGTTGTCAGAGTTTACAAGATATTCTGTCGATTGGAAAACTTGATGTGTGACATTTTAAAATTGACTATTATCAAAGTGTTTCATTTTATTTCATTGTGCCTTCTTTTGTTGCAGACATTTCAAACATTATGGACGTTCTACGAACTACAAGAAAAAGGGAGGCGTGTGTTAGTGTTGATCATTATGTTTATTATTTGTTTCTTTATAGTGTAGCATCATAACTGGTGGGTGTAATAAATATATGTGTACATCGTTTCACTATCTATGGTTATTATCAATTTTACACTTTCCTCTTCAAAACAAACAAAAAACACTTAAAAAACGCATATGAGACTACCCAATTAAGCAATAGTTGAATTTTTTTAAGCAATAATAGCTTGGTTGGGTACTCTCCTATTAGTTTTTTACATGGGAATTAGAAGTCTCTTTTAATGGCTTTATAAAGCTTTTCGACAGTTTTATAATAAAAGTAATTATTTAAAATTTTTAAATACTGCTTTAATGCTGCTTATTTACACCATTTTAGAAGGAATATGAAGGAATACTACAAATCGAAAAACATCAGATTTATGTATAAAAAGAACCAATATAAATAGAATGGAAATTTCACATTCAAATCTTTGTAATCAATATTATCTATACAAACATACCTGACACATAAAAATACCCATTCAGTACACAACCACCAGCACTGCTCCGTTGGGTGGTCATTGGCGAGCGTGTTGTCCAGACATTTGACACAGGGTCGTAAACTTCACAGGAATTTAGATGTTTATTACCATCATATCCACCCGCTGCTATGATATGCTCGTCTAACACACTGACTGATACGTAGCGCCTTAAAAAGCATTTTAAAACATATTAGAATTTGATGACACTTAATAAATATTGAGTTACTGAAAAATTCAATAACTACAGGAAATGAAAAAGCAAATTAAATAAATATTAATTAAAAAATTAATTGTTTAATTAACTAAATAAATAAATTAAAAATACAATACCTTTTGGAATTCATTTTCGCAACTGACGTCCATTGATTTGAAAGGGGATCGTACCGTTCCACACTGCTTAAACAAAACGAACCGTCAAAACCACCAATTGCGTACAACAAATTATGCAATACAGTTACACCTAAACAACTTCGACTGGTACCCATTTGCTGCCCATTAGACCAGACCTTTGTTTCAGTATTATAAACTTCAACTGAGTTTAAATCTTGCGTACCACTAAAACCACCAACAGCATAAAGATCATTGTAAATTACACCAATTCCTAAACGAGCTCTACGAATTGCCATAGACGGTATGACTTCCCAAGAAACATTTTTGACAATAAACCTTTCACATTCATAGTGAATAGAAAATAAATTCTGTCCACCTAAAGCATAGATCATGGTGTCTTTTTTTCTGCCGGTACGTGGCAAGGTGCGAACTGTTTGGAGGTATCGTCTCATTTCAGGCATTAAATGATATTTCATGGCTTCAATTAGAAGATCTTTGCACATGGGGTTAGATTTAATTAATTCCTCTGCCTCTACGGTTAGCATGAGAAAATCTCTTGTCAATAACGGCAATCTAATGCAGCCTAACAGGTCTGATAAAAACTGGCTACGTCCTGTAATATCATGACGAATCCATTTCACTAGTGCTGTGTATACACTAGCTTCTTTATCAGCCACTAAACAATCGCTTTGTAGTAAATATTTCATACGGTCTGAACTTAAAGTTAAAAATTCCTCTGTTTGAGAAACATTAACAAAGTTTTGAAGTACATAAGATTCTGCAGCTTCAACTAAACTTGTACAATTATGTGTGTCTGCAAAGAGAAGAATGCCAAGAGCATTACAAGGATCTAATTGCTGGTTTAGAAAGTTACAACAAGCTTCACGAACCGTAGAAAGCTGTAATATATTAGAAGCAGGAAGTAACAGCTGTACGTTTTCTTCCAAGATTTTAATTTTCGATGTGTAAATAAAATCTAACAAAATTGCAACAGAATCTGGATCAACACCATGCAGTTCCACTTCTTCGGCAGACCCTTCTCTTAGTCCTGTTGTAAACATTGCATGAAAGTATGGGCTAGCCGAAGAAAGCACAACCTTGTGAGCACGGAAACATTTAGGTCCAACTCTGATAGTAATATCACATAGGGTGTCCATTTTACGAAAATTGTTCAAGTTTTCAAAAGAAGTCACTGGGTGTATTTGGCATTCATATGAAAACATATTACATAATTCTTTTTCTCCCATAGAAGAATTGTTTATATAGCACATTGGGTTGTCTTGAGCAGCATGTGCCATTCTTGATCAGTCTCCAAATATTCCAAATAAATTTACTCTTGACAATTACTTTTCATTAGTATCTATAAAAAGTGTCTAAAAAATGTTGTATAAGTTATTTTTATGCAAAAGTTACATTACATTCTGTTACCTTTAAAACAGAGATTTTTAAGCCTTTATGGACGTTTTTTCATCATTTCAGAACAAAATATGGCAATTTTTAGGCTTCTATGGGACGTTTTCTTGTTATTTTAGAACGAAATATGGCAATTATTAAGCTTTGTAGGTTTTTTTTCTTCGTCATTTCAATACGAAATACAGCGATTTATAAGCTTCTATGCGCTGTTTTTTTGTTATTTTTGTCAATGAAGTACGGTGATTTTTATCCTCACTTTACTTATTGAATTTATCAAGATTCATACCAGGCAAATTTTCTTGTGCAATAGACTGCATTTTGGAAGTATGGCTTCAAAGTATTTGGAAGATTATGCCCCACAACACTGATAGTCTTATTTTGAGTTTGGTAAACACAGTTGATCAACAAATTAATTCTGTTATTCAACTATATATTTTCAGTGCTATCTCAGTACTTGTATAGTTGATTTGACCATATCACACGGTGGAAAACACCATACTGTGGCTGCCTTCTCGGATACATTGAAAGCCATGCTGGACAAAGTTATGAAAAACGAAGAAGAAATAGAGGATTTAGTTGAATACATCGGCAAACTTTTTAGTAAATATTTTTTCTACCACTTATCTACCATTTATCTACCATTTATCCATCCAGTTTCTGCAACTAATTTTCTTGATTGACGCAAATTTTTGTCTTAATAGTAGGGATCTAGCGCTATCATTGTCATTTATCCATACACTGAACAGATCCATTATCAAGTCGCAAGAATTCTTAATTTTAACAATCAAATAAATACAAACTGTCAACAGGTTTCAAAATATTATCTCAATTATAATTAGACGGTCATGGACAACATCATGCCAAATTAGGATAGTAGCTTAGTTAGGAGATTTTCGATAGACTAGTTAGGGGATCATCACCTATTTAGGAGATTCATTTTCTTCTTAAAAGAAGATGACGTAATTAGCAACCAAACTGGCGATTACGATTATCTCGACAACCCCATCTAGTTGCGCCATCTTTTTTTGGAGTTTGGTTGCTTATTTGGTCATCTTTGTTCGAGCAAAATTTGCATAGTTTGCCTCCCGGGACTAAAAATTATACGTCAGAAGTCTTTGGATTGGCTTATGAGGCAAGGAATAGACTATTTAGGCTATGCACAGCCATGTTGAAAATATACCCTGGGAAATTTAGACTTTTCAAGAAGCAACCATGTCCATAAAACAAATGAACCGTAACATGGTGCATGCTTTCTTCAATCAAAACAAACTAAACGCTATTTTTTCTGCCAGCACAAATAATGCACCTCTTCACAGTTTAAGTTTCTCGCTCATTTTCTGTATTAAAAAAGGAAGTAAACAGAGTGAATTTAATAAGGCCTTGACCATGGGCATTAATTATATTTCTCATTTTCTAAAGAAATAATTAGTCTCATGTCATGAAAATCTAGTATGTTAGTGCCACTTACCCTACCTTAAACATATGTGAAGGATTTGTAACTTTTCTTTTCAAAATATTTCACAAAAAAATATTTCACTTTTCTTCATGGTCAGAGCCTTCTTAATTCATAACAATTTACTTCCTTTTTTCAATTCTCAAAAAGAGAGTTGTAACAAAAAAAAGATTTATTAAAACAATGGTTAGCTGAAACTGTGAACTCATGTATAAAGAAGAATATATTTGGGCCACTTAGGGGCCGTTGACAAACAGTTTTCGTCTCCGTTAACGGCAAATTGGCCGCTAGACCCGGACCCCCCTCCTCCTGCCCCTTAACGGCAAGCCCATTTCCCCTACGTTAGTTTTCGTCTCCGTTAACGGCAAATTTGCCGTTAAATAGAATTTTGCCCCCTTCCCCCCGCGCTTTACGGAACAATCTTTGTGGAGACTTATCGGAAAACGAGATTCATTTTTTTAACAACCAATTCTAGATTATGGTGAATTTTTACTGTGGAACCATTTTCTTACTTGTTGAATTTTTTTCATTTTCCCTAAAAGAAATAAAAAAGGTCAGAAAGTGAAATTCGTCTCCATTTTTATATTTTTAATGGACGATGCATTACCCCCTCCCCCCTAACGGCCAATTTGCCGTTAACGGAGACGAAAACTGTTTGTCGACGGCCCCTTATGCAACAGAACATCGATAGACAGCAAAAACTATTTTGATAGCCTAATTATTATAGGAGAGTTAATTCGCCTAAATAGACTTATCATCGCGAATTGGCGGTTATCCCGACTGTTGAGGTCAAAAATTAATTTTGATTTATCATAGCAAGCTGACCTTTAAATAATAACTACTTTCTGTTTTTGCGTAATAATGTAGGCTAGGCTCGGGAGGGAAGCTAACGCAGCTGCAGAACTTTTTTGTTGATTCCGCTTTTGAAATCAGACTCTTATTGGCAGTATTCCCCTAAACTGAGGCAAGAAAGAAAAATCAATTTTGAAACACCAAGAAGAAGAGACAACATGCGCGCTACGACGAGTTTGCAGAAAGTAGCAAAAAGGCGAAAATACTCCTTAACCAGCCTTCGTAATTCAAAAAACTTTTCGTGCTATAACAGGGCAGCAAGTATAGTGAAACTATCTACTAGTAGGTCAAGTTGCAATAATTCTACCAAAGTTTATCTTGAAAGGTAAATAGCTTTAAAAAAAGTCAGGTCAGAATAACACTGCTGCGGTACCATGTTAACCAAGCTTTACTGCGTTTCGGTCCGGGAAAAGTGAGACCCGCGATCTAGGAACTCTAAAAGGAGGACTACGGACCTGGAGACAGAAAGGAAAAAAAATAATTCGTTCATTTTATGAAAACAAAACAAAATTCTTCCATCTATTCTGTGAAAACATTATCAATAAGAAAACTATAAAAAAAATCTAAAATCATATAAAATGAACAACCTTGTCCCCAGGGGTTAATGCCTTTTGACATGGAGACCGAGACCATTAGCCATCAAGTAAGCGTTTAGGGCTTGACATTGTTACCTTTTACTTTGTAGGGAAGAGAGATATTATAACACATTCGTGTCTATCTAACAACTATCTTTCAAAATACTAAGTGTCTGTTTTTATACTGTTCTCCGTCGTAGGTGTCGCTCTCCTCCATTGTACATCATATATAACAGACATCAGAGGCAACAAATCATGGTGACGAGGATGATAAAATGAAAAGGGATACATTGGGATACGGCGGACGCAAGATCTTTAAAACCATCTCTAAGAGAAAACGATAGGATATAGACAGTTCATGCTTAGAAGACGCAAGAGGTCTCACCAGGAAAAAATTATCGTTTTATAAAAAAAAATATAAGAAAAAAAAACTCATCCAAGGCTACAAATGCGGAGTGTTCCGCGGGTAGCCAAATCGTTTCTTGGTGAAACATAACTTCACACCTTATCCCCAGGACTTGTTAGGTTTCTTCTGGACGGCGTCGAAATGTAAAAAACCTCACAAAACCTGGAGACTAGTTACTTTTAAAGCGTGTATATAACCTGCTATATTTTTGTCTTACATACGTACGAGATATTGGATAAAATCTTTAACTGGAAAATTCAATGATCCTCGATGACAGTGAGAAATCCTAGGGATTATTTTAGTTTATATTTTTTTACCTTTTATATGTTTTTATATGTTTTTATATGTTTTTATATGTTTTTATATGTTTTTATATGTTTTTATATGTTTTTATATGTTTTTATATGTTTTTATATGTTTTTATATGTTTTTATATGTTTTTATATGCTCTTTTTTTAAAAAAAGTAGTAAATTCGTTCCGAAAGTTCAAGTGTGTCGTTTTCTTGTGAGTTCGTACGTACGTACGTACGAGAACTGCGTATAAATAGTGTCTCGCTCCCTTGAGATTGTATAAAATGCGCTAGAAGCGTGTGCATCACACGCCCTTTTATTAGTACTCTACATACTCCCACTAGAGCTAGCAACCCACACGGAGCCAATTTTTTTTCATATGCCGGATGTTATCAGTTCCTCAGACTCTACTCAGTTTATATTCATCCTCAGAGGATAATATAACCAATCCTGAGGGTGAGGTGCGGAAAGTTTTTTGATTGGTTTACTGGGTTTTCTACCCACGCTAGTGGCCCTTTATTAACACCACTTGATACGTGTTCATTTGACAGATAAAAAATGAACTGTTTATCCTCACGACTAACAGTTCTCTTCCCATCGTGAACATATTGCCTTATCTTTAAATATGTCTAACGTATTAAGTGTTATGTGTTTTATAGTGCTAACCCGATCTTTTAAAAATATAAAACTCTAATGTCCTACATATATCTTAAAACCAATCTTCTGTGATAAAAGTCCAGACATGTTATTAGAAGGAAACAAAACAGCATCTTCCCCTTTAAATTCCTCGTTGATATATTTGTATTTCAATTTCTCATAAATCGAAAGGAACATCATGGCGGAACACAACAGTTATAGTAAAGTCACTTTTGGTTAAATCACACAACGACGACACAAGACGAACTTATTACGTTCATTACGTGATTCGTTCATGTTTACTGGGGTCAATTCATCCCTAGCAAAGGTAGTCTTCGGAATATCAAAATGTACGAAGTGTTTATCCTCGTCATACCCCTTCAAGACATGGTTAAACAAATCACCTCTATCTTTAAAGTCTATATCTTCGTTTATATCATGCATGTACCTTATAGACTTACTATCGCCCTTCGTAACTATAGTAGAGCCATATCCACAATGCACCCATAAACTAACATTACCAGCCGACTTTTTATCCAAATATTTATCCGTATACTGCGAGACGATAGATGTAGCCAACAACCTAGCATCTTTCTCGCTTATTGTGTAACCCTTAACAGACGAATAAATTCTTATCCACTAACAACTACGGCATGATAGAGGTCATTCTTAACTTTCTTAATTTCACTCATTTACACACATAAATTTTCATGGACTGGATTGGATTTTTTCTTTACGGGCTCCTGCACCACAACAGGCTTCGTCACCTCCAAACAATAAAACAGCCAGACCACCAGCGAAATAAATAAGATAATATCTATCTTCTTCTCAATATGTTTCACGCCCCTCAATAACTCCTCTTTTCTCTTCCTCTTGACTCTTCTCCATTTTTATCACTAAAAGATTTTTTTAGGTAATGTTTTCTAGTTATAACCTTGACACATAAAGGTTCAAGATAGGAACCAAACATATAATACAAATCACACGTGACTTTCTGCAAAGCTGCATTAAAAAAGGTTCACTTCCTAAATCATCCGCCAATTCACTATCGTCCAAACCAAGAGCATTTGAAGCAACACTTGAAAAAAGGCTAATGATTATTTTACCATCAAAACCCCTACTTTAGACTCGTATTGCGAATGAAGTCTCTCAACATCATCAGATATTGACGATGTTGAGAGACTGAGATATTGCTCCGCACCACCACTATTAACACAGGTAATCAATTTTCCACGTTTGTCACCAACGACATATCAACACCACAAACATCAATAAAAACTTTCATTACTTTCATTAACCCGCGACATTTTCACAAAACACGAAAATCAACCAAACAACCAAACACTAACAAAAACAGTCAAATTTCCACCTTCCAATTCACCAGCCTCATACAAATATCTCACAGAAGTACTCACATCCAATAACACTTCACCATGCTTCCTTGGTAAAAAAAGACACTGATGAATACTATCCAACTTAATCGCATCAACGGGTCTCATTCCAATCTAGTCAAGTCTAATCCTCATTAATATCACGAATCACATCATGCAACATTCCTTTTACCACTTTCCAGCACCTTCCTATATTGATGACTAAACAATTTCTCCGCCGAGGTCCCATTAAACTATTCGATAATATCCTGTCTTCTATGCTGTTTTGGATTACCGTAAAATTCTTTTCCCTCATCGACCATTATTAGGTCAGGGTATGTCAATGGTGTTTTCTTGTATATTTTTTTGAATGCAGCCACATTCTCACTTGTTGTTTTTATGTAAGTTAGTATGCTGTTTTATATCTGGATGACACATCAACGACACACAGGACGTATGTGTATGTTTTTCGTTTATATTTGTCGTGGGGAAGGTATAGAAGGTCAGCCTGGTGGATTTCGTTTGGTTTTAGGAATATGTGATACGGTAAATTTGATCGCGGTATGTAATTTGGTCGAGGTAAATAAATTTGAAATGTTGGTTGCTTCCTTAACCATTTCTCGCCCTCATCCCTGCTAACATTGGCTGCCCTTTTCAACTTACCCACTGCTTATAAACCTTTCCAATACCCACCAACCCCATAATAAATTCTCTCCTACTTCCTATCCATTTATGTACAAGCAGTTTACAAAAACCATGCTGCAGAGCATAACTTTGACTCGGGGCTGTCCAGTTTTTCCAATAGCAGCCTCGTTTAGTGGTTTTTAAGCTTAATACTCACTTTATCAATTTCTATGTTGATCGCAATATTATATTCATCCCTTATCTACTTACATTCATCACTACCAATCTTTCCATCATCTAAAGTCTGTGATATAAGGGTCTCGATAATTACCATGGACGAGTTCAGCTTATCGATCATGGTTGAATACCTGTTAATTTTTTTACCACGTGTTTTTGGTGAATTTTGATGCTGGTAGGATTGATAAACCGATGACTGTGCATAGTAATTCAAATGCTAAAGATGCTGATGAGGCGATGATTGTAGGTGCTGAGGTTAGGGCCCTACACCTGACAAGGTGCTTATACAGCCGTACTTACATAATTACACGTATTATTTTTTATACTTAACTCCCAGTTTCATCTTTGTTGACCGCAATTCACTCCAGTACCCGTTTACGCTATCAGCATTGAAGTTTACTTGTTTTTCTTTCAGTGGAGCGGATTGAACTTTTAAATAAATATCTTCAACTCCCATTTTTACTTGGTTGAACCTATAAATATGCAGGATTTTGATGATGGGATGTTGATGATACAGGCGACCAAGAACTTCCTTTTCTGATCCTATGCAGACTGATACCAGACAATTGGATGAGGAAAATACGTCGGGTTTGTCACAATTGACCAGAGTGGGTAGAACCAAGGTGAACGACCTATATAAAAGGATTGGGGATGATTTGGGTTCCATATCCGTTCCTATTGTCAAACGTTATGATGTTTTTTAGATTAAAGGATATAGGTTGTTTTATAAGCTCGAGGGCGAGCGTTTGATAAACTTGACAAATAAGGATAAAGATTTTGAAGGCTACGAAAGTATTGTTGAAAGTCGTGGGTAAGAGGTGGGTAAGAGTAGGTTAAAGTACTTGCTTTTCCAGTCAAAAAGGGATTTAAATCGAGGCTAAACTCGTTGGAAGAAATTGAAATGGAGGAGGTAGTGGATAAGAACCAGATGCTGGTGATGAGTTGGTTTGGGTAGGATTGTTGGCGAAGTTGAGACTGCGAGAAATATTGATATGGACGGACAAGCTCTTGAGTTTAGGAAGTACTCGAAGTAGATAGTCGATCTTGATAAGTCATTGCAGGGGTGCGTTAAAGACTGCTACAGCGAAATATGTTATGGTAAAGAATCATTTGGAAGCATGAAGATTTTTATTGATGGTGAGGGCGGTAAGTAGGATTATATGGAGATGAGGAAGAGGATTGAGGATAGAATTGTGAAGCTTAAGGATGATTTGGGTGTGCATGAGGAGGAAATTTCGATTTTAAAGATAAGTTGTCTGGTAAGGTTGCAAAGATTAAGGAGTCGCTTAAGAGGTTGATGAATACTGAGTTTTATTGAGGGAAAGGGTAAAGGCGTTGTTTAGGGAGCAAGAGATTACCATTGCCTCTACACAGCTATCGGTATGACAATGGATACACTTCCTGGTCTTATTAGGTTTGTTGTGGCGTGGGTGTTAATGCTGCTAAGGAGACTGTGAAGTTCGTTTCGGATCATTTATGGATATTATATATTACAAGAAAAAAAATATTTATAAGTACAAACCGGGTGTGAGTTATCTGATTCGGAAAGGAAAGGATTATAGTATTGACGGTTATCCGTTAAGGGTAAGGGATTTACCTAAACATCGGATGTGTGTGACGTCGAAGAAATTTTTTGATATTGAGTTTTCTAATGTCCAATATTACAGGTACCCGTTACTCGGGTGTCATTAAAAATAGTAAAGATGTGAAGTTGTGGAGCAGTGATAAGTATTTAGGTTATTGGTCTGTCGAGCTTGGGTTTGCTATTTATTGTGCCTACGTGCTTAGGTGTTTCGAACAGAAAGGAAGTGTAATGTTGAAAGCTGCTTATAAGTTTCATATCTTTTATCATGTCAAGACGATATACACATTATTCAGGTGAAGTAACCTGGTGAAAGTGGTTTTTCTCAGTATTATAATAATTGGTCATTAGAGTGTTATAATAGTGTTTGTGATGGGCATGGTGCTGATAGGGACGTGAAATATGGCCCTGAGAGACCGTTTATGTATTGGGATAAGAACGGTCAGGATGATTGGTTGGAGAATTATATATATTCGAGGTGGACTTAGAATTAGGGATTTGACGAGGACGGCGATTTTTTACCGTTGGTTTCTGAAAGTGTTAGAGAATAATGTTATTTGTTCATCGTTAGTCAGGTTGGTGCGAAATGGAGTATTTATTATCCAGATGCCAGGAGGGAATATCTCCAAAAACTTGTGGTTATTGTTATGAGAGCTGTTGATGTTGATGGCGCTATTAGGACATAGAAGAGTTTGTTGAAATATACCATAAATGTTGATGAAGAGCATAAGAGGAGAAGTCAGTGTTGGTTCTGTTGGTCGGTGGAGGAATTGGATTATTGTTGTTTCTAAGAAAATAGCGAGTGCAATAGCGTTGACGGTTGGTTCAACTGTGGCTAATGCTACTGTGTTTAGTGGTGGTGGTGTTATTACAGAATGCTTGGTGGTAGTGACGAGGAGAGGATTAGACATGATAAGGCATTGGAGAGACTTACAGTGGCTAGGGATGGAGTGACTTATATGTGCCTAGCGAGGAACAGAAGATTGGGGCGATTATGTTCGTTGTTGGTGAAATTGGATTGTTGTAACGATTGATATACGTGGTAGGCAGGCGGGAAGGAGATTCCTAAGAATATTTTGAAGGAAGAGGTTGTCGTGGACGTGTATTCATTCTTTGAATGTTAGTATTGTGGAAGGTAATGGAAATAGTATTAGTATGGAATATCCTATGGAGGTTGTTTGACATTTTAGAAAAAAATCTGAGTGAATAGAAAATGTATGGGAATATGCTACTACCTTCGAGAAGTTTTAGGAGACCGCAGCATATATTGGTCAATAATAATCCTAGCACGATTGATCAAAACCAACTTCTGACTGTTAGGTTTCCCAATCTATCCGATGACGATGTTGTTGTGCCTGGTACGTCGAGGTTATCGTTCAATATTAAACTTACGAGCAAGGATGGTGATGCAACCGGTGTTAATAATTTGGGTTAGGAAAGTTGTCGTTAAGATGGAATCACATGAACTCGTGTCTATTGAGGTTTTTGATTAAGTTGATGTGTTGGAGTGATCTGTTGATGTATGCGAAGTGGACAGAGAAACGATAGGGTTCATCATGGTATTTTGTAGTGGTAATCTTCGGCAGCTGAGGGCGGGAGGGGGGAGGGGTGCAAAAGATACTGTGAAGACGAATAAAAAGGAAAACGAACTTGCTAAGGACGAACTTGCTGTATTCTCTTAGATTTTAAGTTGCTTGAAAGTGCCATAGCCTTCCATAAATCTGGATTATCGGAGAGATTAACTTACGAGTTGGCGTTTAACGATTATAAGAAGGTTGTTGTGAGTATGCATAAGACTCCTTGTATATAATTAATGGGATAACTTTGGAACATAAAGTTGTTAATAATAAGGCTTTGGCAAATAATGTTAAAATGAATTACGTGGATACTGCTATATTGTGTGATAGGGTGATATTGGATCACAGGACGGTGTTTGTTGATAAGGCTGATAGTATTTGGAATTTTGGTTATAATGCACGCCCTCTAGATCGTTGAAGTGTATATTGATTTTATTTCAGAATAAAGATGGGTATGGTAAAGATAATGAGAGGTTTTTCGATCATATTATTAATAAGGTGAGTGTGACTGTGGAGGGTCATCCGAATCAATTGTTTAGTTCAGGCGAAAAATGGGTCGAGTTACGAATATTTGAGTTACTTGGAGTTTTTTATAAGAAAGTTCAAGGGAATGTTTCGAGATAATAAGTTCGAGCTATCCGCTGTTTGAGTTACCGGGAGCTAACTGTACTTTGCAGATAGAGAAGACGGTTAAGGGTAAGGGAAAGCTGAACGCACATATGTTTTTGTTTATGGATGCGCAGATTAATATTAAGGGTGGAACATTCTCGAATCTTTTGTGTTAAAATGTTTATGAGGGATCTTTGTACTTCGTTACCAACGGGTAAAGAGAAAATTGGTTTTAGATTTGGTGGGTGGAGAGTTTAGGGTCATTTTAAATATTATATGGCTTTGTGTTCTACTTTTGAAATGGAACAAGATTTATTTGGAAAGTGGTTTTGGACCGACGATTGTGTATTTTTGATGGAACCTGGCGGTAAATTGTTTGAATTTATTGGGCATTTGTGGTAGGGAATTGTCAGGTTGTGAGGTTCTGTTTATTATGGATGACGTTATTGCTGATGGTAGGCAAAGATTACATTCTTTGTGCTTCTTGACCACCCAGGTTTATTCAGCGATACCAAGGAGACTAGAGTGATTGGGGATTGGGGAAGTATTATTAAGAGGTTGAAAGAGAATAAGCACTCGTAATTATATATTTGATTGGAACATCCGGTTGGTTATTTGTTTGTTCCGTAGTTTTATATTTTAAAAACAAAACATAGGGAATTACCCTCACTACGAACTATTTGTTACGCACTAAAGTAATTTTCAACCTCGATCCCAGGGCCTGTAACGTTTTTGGTATGAGGATACGCTACAGGCCTTGGGATCGAGGTTGAAGTAATTTTTTGCGTTAAAGTGAACTAGGTATATTAAAGTCAACATATATCAATACCGTCTCACAGTGACGGACTGTGGGCCTACGATGGACAGCGAAGAAGGTGCTTCATTCCCGCATCCAGTCGTTTGGTTCTAAATTTATGTGTGTCTTGTCGGGTCACTGGCGTGGGTAGAAAAAATACTACCGTAAAACACTTAAAAACTATTCGCACCTCAGAGGGTAGAGCCATTGGTCATGATCCTTTGAGGTGCAGAGAGTTTCTCCAAATGAATATAACTGATTAAATATAGCAACAGGATCAGGTATGTCGAGTCCAAGGCGCTGATATAGAAAACAATATGCTCCGTATGGGTTGCTAGCTCTAGTGAGAGTACTTAAAAAAGGGCGAGTGATAAATAATAATAATAATAATAATAATAAATATTTAAAGTGGCTAGCCCAGAAAATCACAAAAACCTATAGTTAGTGGATTGTTTCCACTGGGGGCCACTATGGGGGCCACTCACTGATGCACACGCTTCTAGCACATTCTATTATACAGCCTCGAAATTTTTAGATCCGAGCCGGGTGAGGAAGCGAGACACTATCCATATCCTTGCACAGATTATAATAAAAATGCGTGCGAATATTCAATGCCTATTTCATATGTTTTTTTTTAAGATCAGTGAAAGCCAACATTTACATAATGTTTTAAATAAATGCACCTCTAAAATGAGGCGTCTATTATATGTAGAGGGACGTTTGTTGGAAAATTCATTGAATTAAGGGGCGTTTTTGTTAATGTTTTTGATAATAAATTGCATCTTTAACCCCAGGGATCTTTTCTTTTTTTTGAAATCGCGACAGCGTGAGAAAGAGAAAGATTATTTCGTCTTCTCGCCCCCCCCCTGATGGTATAAAAGAGACAAAAGATGGTCGAAATTGATTTTATCCCAGGACCCTCAGTCAGTTTTTTATCCAACTATCATTAATAATGGTAGCTTTGCTGTGTTACAGTGTCGAGTTCCTTGTGCTCCTTATTTGCAATATCGTAAGGAAATAGGTTAGACTCAGGTCCTATGAATATAGTTTTAGGAGGGTAAATTAGGTTGATCTCCCTAAGGTTAAGGATCTCAAGTCGTAATTCCACTTTGAGCTTATGGGTGTTTCCTCTTTGACTGGAAAATCCGTCAAAACTCTGAATCCATTAGAGTATAGACCTTTTTGAATGTTTACATTTTCCGCGGTAAGCCCTTCTGGTTCTAACAACTGCGTGGCAGGCAGAAAGATGCGGAAGCTTGCTGAAGAAAGGTATTTTTCAGCCCATTTCTTTCTACGGAAATATTTTTGAGGCTTTAAACTATTATCGAGTGTAGATGGGTAACTTCTGACTGACATATATTCATATAAAGTCATAATGATACCTTTGTGCGAAGAAACAGACTAAAAAGGACCTCACTTCACCTAGCGCCCCCATCTTTTTGCCTGCCACACAATTGTTAAAGCCAAAAGGGCTTACCGCGGAAAATGTAAACATTCAAAAAGGTCTATAGCTAGTAGTGTATGTTGTATTTGAAAATGTCCTGTACTGCAATAGAGAATAGAGTATCGAATTTTGATAACTTTATAATATTCTTCACCGCATATGCTTATTTTGATTTAAAACTGAAGTTTATCCATAGAATTCGGCGATTCGGTTGTCATAACAAATTTTTTGGAGGTGAAAAGTTTCCGTATTTTAGGTGAAGAGAGTGCAGAGCTTGACACATTTTGGAGTTTTAAGAACAATGTTAGAAAGTTTGATCAAAGATAATTTTTTAGAGCAAAATCTAGATAGTTAAGAATCATTTCCAGACAGATTTGTATTGTGATTACCTTTCGTTAGCTAATTATTCTTCAACTTTCACATTTTTTACCATTCTTCCCCCCTACGAACTAGGTTTGTTTTCACCCAGCAGAATTTTAATAATGGCGGATGTAGCACAAATGCGATTCGTCAATTAAGCCAAATGTCAATCATCACTACAGCAACAAAGCTGAACCGAATCGCCGAATAGAAACATTTCATCAATGCCTTTTTATCTATTTCCAAATATATATCAATGTAATACCCTCCCTCCTACACAGACTAATTTCATGTATATAATTATTATTTCAGAGTTTTCATTGGAGTTTAGCTATTGTATAATCAAAGCATTACAAGGAATTTGTGATATTTCGTCAAAAAAGTTTTATTTATTTTCATTATATATATATATAGCTACTACAGTAAATTGAGTGTTAAAGTCTAAGTTTTACATTATGTATAGCTATATTTAAAAATTTTTGTACAAATTTTTTAAATAATTGGACTTGTCATCATTTGATATAATCTCTGCGTTTACATCAAATATAATGTATATATTTATTACTTTTACTCTTAGAATTAGAATAATAAATTATTTATATGGCATTCCCTCCAATGCAACAAGAAGTTCAAGTGGAACAGGTCTGTAGATTTATTTTAATTCTATTTACAATGGTTTATATTTTACACAGCTCACTGTTTTTATAACTTTTGTTTGAATGCAAATCAGAAAATGTTCCAGGCAAATCACTTTAATTTTTTAGGTAAATAATGCTGTTAAAGTTGTTTTAATGGCCAAGAAAAGAACACTGTTGGCAACATGGGACTACATTAATATGCATAAATGGCCAGAATTTTTACTTTCAGATTGTTTCAACAAGAGCATTTATTCTTTAGTAGCATTTATTTATAGGGGGGGGGAGGGCTTATTTGAGAAAATACAATATTAAAAAAATAATAACAACTGATTACCCTGGGCTGTACTCCAATATATGTATATATATATTGCCTGAAGTCTAAGTGCCGATCGAGCTTGCTAGGTCGTTGGAATGACTGATTTCAAGCTTTGAATGGATAAATGCTTTATGTATTCTTGTACAGTACACTCGCGTTAAGTGGAACCCTTGATGAGGGGAAATTTCACTAATTGGGACTAAATTTCTTGGTCCCTTGAACTTCCTTACTAAATCCACACAAAAATACTTCGCAAAAGTGAGACCCTGGTTAAGTGGAACTTTCGTTTAGTGCGACCCTTTTTTACGATTCCTTAAGAACAAAACTTTGGGTAGAAGTAGGACATTAATGCAATGGCTTCTCAGGAAGAAATAAATGAAGAAAAAACAAAAACGCACTGCTGACCGACTTCAAAATAAATTTTTCTGACCTAGCCTTTTTAATTTTTAGACATTAGATTTAAACATGTTAGGTTTGGTAGAAAAAATTACTGTGGTTAAGCCAGTTTAATGTATTTGGCAGAATTTAAATATACAATTGGAGGGTCAAATTGCAAAAATAATTTCTGTAAAAATAAGTGACACAAACATTTGTGCTCTTAGGGTATGGCATTTAGGCGAAGCTATACAACCATTGTTCCATAACTAGATATATGTGATTTTTATTAATAAACAAGTAAATTTCGAAATAAGGCTGTGATATTCGTTTGTGAAAAGCACAATTAGCCTTTAGCCTAGTTAACTAAGCTTTCTTCTTCGAGTTGATAAAATGAGTTTCTCTCAAACTAAAGCTTAGACGCAAACGAATGACTCAGCGGAAACCCCGAGTTTAAATTGGACAATGTGACTAATCGCTTCAGAGGCCATTTTAATTTATCTGCGAGTTGTTTACCAAGCTTGGCCACATCTTACTCTAGTATAAACTTTATAGTTTACTAATGTTTGTTAGGGTGAGTGAAACCACTCGCTGGAATATTCGGATGAAAAGGGCTTTCCCCGACATGGACCACGTGAGCAAAGAACAATAGAATTAGCCAATCAAAAAGCGCGGCCAGATTTTGGCCGCAGAAAAATCGTTTGAGACCCAGCGTAATTTTTCCCACCTTAACTACTCCGATTTCCCGGTGGTAAGAAAAATTACGCTGGGTCTCCTGGCTATTAGCCTTAAGAGTATGGTTAAATTAACCTTATTAGGAAAATAAGACTTAGGTGTTGCCTTAAACATCCTTGATTGAATTACCTTTTGGTACCTCAAATTACCTTTGCTACCTCGTGTTTTGTGATCAAAATCTAATATATAATCTTATTTATTTTAGCTAAAGACATTTTTGACGACTTATAACAAACTTTCCGAAACATGCTTTTCTGACTGTGTCCATGATTTTACCAACAGAACTATTTCAGCAAACGAGGTGATTTTTTGTGTGAAATGAATGAATGAATGAAAGAATATCAAGGATAAAAAGACTAGAAAATGTCATGAACAATAAAAATTTCAAAAAGCTTTTTCAATAATTTTTAAATTAGATTACCCATAAAGAAACCATTGGAACCGACATTCTAGTTAGACCCTGTTGTCACTAGCATCTTATACCTTCTGGATATTTTCATCAACCTAGAAAACTACAGAATTTTAAAACGGTCCTAGAAAACCCGAAATTTATTAAAATATTTTGTAATATATATTCTGTAATTTCCCAAAATGTTCCAAGAAAATCCCAAATATTTGTTTTTAATCAAACTGAAAAATGCTGAAAATTCATTGGTTGTCATTTCGGAACACTGAGGAAAATGACCTAATTATTTAAGACCGTTAACTGTAAAGGAATTATTAAATTTTGGGGTGTTTGTAAGCCATTCAGGATGAA